>JADGJA010000732.1:0-11652 GCA_027596035.1 Thoreauomyces humboldtii | reverse complement strand
ATGGAAATGCGAAAGGAGGCGAAAATACGAGGGGATTCGCGCAGGGGGGAGAGGCCGAGAGGGCAGCTTTTTGCTCAGGATTTCCTGTCAGAGAACAAAACTGCGCAAATGGTCGGCACTTTCTTTCGAATGGAGGTTGAGGCGCAACTTCGGGATGACATGAAGGTATGTCACGGTATAGGCCGATCAGCGATATGAGATCTTCTTCAGGTTGAGGATGTTTGTTGAGGCTTGTTGTGCTGCCCGCTCTGCCCCGCCTGTCCCGCGCCTTCGCTCTCGCAGGGGGAGGAGCAGGCAGGCGGGAGGGAAGCAACAGCGCCCTTGATAAAGGTTTAGATCGCTGCTGCGCACTCTGCCCTCCACTCGCACCCTCGTACAGCTCGCATTTCTAGGTATTTCAATTTGCAAGTCCGATCTTGAACAGATAATGCACCATCTACTACAGCACCTTGCACGAGGGGTGTCCCGTGCGAAAGCGTGACGGAGACAAATTGCCTCCCTGTACTATCTGGTAGCGTTGACGAGAGGTCGGAGCTTGGGGTGGCTGTCGATGTTTTCCTCGTCGAGGCTTTGAGGCCTTTGATCTTCCTTGAGACTCTTCGAGAAAAACCCCCGTTTGAACCGCTGACAGACAAAGATGAGCGAGGCGACACTACCCAGCATTTCGCGTCAGCCTTCCATCTTTGCCCCTCCATCAGAGGACGTGATATCTTCGCTCACAGGTATTTCAGCCGATGTCAGGCTCCGCAGCGTCTCCTCTCCGCGGCCATCGCTGCGGCCACGCGCTCCATCCCTATCCACGTCGATGGAAGGGACGCCGTCCAATGCCTTGCCGACCGTCAGAAGAGAAAGCGCGGCGAGTCTCTGGAAGACGACCGGTCAGCCAGCCGTCGTGAAAGTCACGAGTCGCGGAGTCATCAGCCCCGAGCAGAAACAGGGTAGATTCTAAGATTGTCGGATTTTTTGCGACGGTGATATTGGGAGGGGCTTTTGCTAAAACTTCGCCTTTGCTCCTTGTTAGCGATACGAGACGTTTTCAACCTGTTTGACACGGACGGTTCAGGCGATGTGGACGTGACAGAACTTCAGATCCTCATGCGGGCGTTAGGATTGGATCCCAAACCAGGCGAAGCCGAGTTCTTGGCAGCTACGTTCGACAAGGACGGTGACCCTACCTTGAACTTCGAGGAGTTCCTGCAACTGATGTCCGCAAAGCTCGGCGACCCCGCTGCCGCTCGAGACAGCATGATGACCTCCTTTCGGGTCTTTGACATCGAGGGGCGCGGAAAGATCGGTCTCAAAGATCTCAAGGTAGGGGTATCATGTTTCGAAGGGCCCTGGCACTTCCTTGGCTAAGGCTTGTAATGTCAGCGTGTAGCAAAAGAACTTGGCGAAGAGCCTACGGATGCGGAGCTGCAGGCAATGCTGGTTGAGTGCGATTACGACAAGGACGGAGAGATCAGCTTTGACGACTGGGGTATGATCCCTGGAATAGTGGATATCCAGGTTCTCAATTTACTGACAGCTCGTTGGCCTTTCCATTCTGGTTTTGTCAGTCCGGGTGATGGCAAAATCGGTAAGATCAGGGATATTGCCGGGATAATCGGCAGGGCAAGACTAACTTCTTATTTTCTTGTTGATCAGACAATATGAGATCACTAATGTAGTCACACGAGGCGCAGAAGTGCGGCGGACTTCGTAGTAGTCAGTTTAGCCTTAACTCAGACCATCAGTCCCCTCTTTCCAAGAAGATACTCAGATCGGCTGCAACCTCGCCGCGTGCGCCTGAACTCAGTGTCCCTGGTGCAGACCTGGTTCGGAGTCCAGGCGGTCCCTTGGACGCCTCCCCTACCCGTTCCGTGAGCTGTCTGCACACCTCGGTCATCCTCCGAAGCTCCTTGGCGAGCCGGTCGTTGACCTTTTGGAGTTCCGACTCCGAGTCATCCTTCCGTGCCAGGCTGTCGCTGGCAAATACTGTCAGTGGAGAAGAGCGGATTTGATGTGCCGCTTTCGAGGGCGAGAGCATTTTGATCTCGAGTACCCAGCGCCCAGGAGTTGGAAGAAGGTAGGAAATCGTATACTGGAGTGAAAGAATGGGTCACATTTCTTGTCGCTAAGCGTTCAGTGTTCGAGTAGCTTTAGCCTACCTGGCCATCGCGATTGTCTAGGACAGTGGCTACGACGACCTGCCCTTCTTCTCCGCATAACGTTGCCGAAAGCTCATCTCCCCCTTCATTCGTGGCATTTCCTGCGCTATCCCTTGCCTGGACTAGGAACTGAACCTTTTCGCCCAAGGGCGCCTCGAACCCATTTGACAGCGAAGCCGTACACTGCGCCGCTGCCGCCGGCCCAGGAACGATGAGAATGGTCCTCTCCACGACAACATCATCCTTCATCGCGCCGGCTCCAGTGCCCTTCCCGTCTCCTTGACTGGGATCGCTACTCGTCAACGTTACGCGAAGGTCGTATGTCCCGCTCGCAACGAGGCTGTAGTTTACTGTGTAGATACCGCTTTCGCGTCCGAGGCCTCGAGAGACAGCCCACTTGAACCTATCGCTCGACGAGGAGGTCGATGATGACGGCAAATGCCCGTCCCAGCGCGATAAATGCACGCGGAAGCGGAGATCCTCTCCGCCGATGATGGGACTCCCAAAGACATCGTGAGGTGCGATCGTGAAACTCAAAATACGGCCGGCTACACCCGATGTCAGACCGTCCCCCGTGCAAACACAGGCCTTTGGAGATGCCGGTCCCACCGGCAGCCCTCGCGGCGGCAGCCTGACTGTTGCCGACGGTTCCGACAGCTCCGTCAGTTGGCGGAGAGCTGGCGAAATCACTGTGAGGAGAGTCCGTTCCACATTCAGGGATCGCAATGCCGTCAACGACTTCATCTCCGGTAGACTCGCGATCGGGTTGCCGTCCAAAGCTAGATCCTCCAGCGCTGTTAACCCGCCCAGCACGCTGTACGGTATGCTCGAGATGCGGTTGTCACTCGCAGCAAACGACTGGAGCAGCTGTAACGTGGCGATTTCAGAAGGTAACGCTGTCAAGCGATTCCGTGAAGCATCCAGAAGTGTTAGCTGGCTCAGGTTCTTTATGAGTGGTGACAACTCCGCAATTTGATTGGACGCAATCCTGAGTTCCTGCAATGCCAGACAGTGATGAAAGAGCTCTTCCGGAAGGGAGACGAGATCGTTGGCTCCCAGGTCCAGTGTGCGCAGGTTTTCGAGACCAGCAAACAAGCCAGGTGGCAAATCAACGATTCGGTTCTTGTGAAGGTTGAGGTGCTCCAGCTGGTGGCACGCCCCTATTTCATTGGGAACGCGAACGATGCAGTTGTCTTGGGCGGCAAAGAATTGTAATTGGAGTAGGTCTTCAAAAACTCCGGCTTGGAGATGCTCGAGACTCAAGCGATTGAATGACACGTCCAGGTGAACGATGGATATCAGCAGACGCAGCTCGTCCGGCAGTTCTTCCAGTCCATTTTTCTGAAGATACACGTACTTGATGGCTCTGCGAACGAAGGCGGTCAGCGGCCCTTTCCGCGGGCGTAGAAAGCAAGGTGCTCCTTGTGACGCTATGGCATACCTTGAAGCCACGGACGCCGTTGATACCAGTTGTTTGCTTAGTGGCCGGTCACCCTTTCCGTAGGCTAGGTCGAGGCTGCTTGCTTGGCCAGTCTCACGCGATAGGAAGCTCTTCGAGCGAACAAGGGCGAATGTGGGGCGAGCCGGACGCGGTGACGGTTGGCTTTGAGCGTTAGAAGGGGCCTTGATGGACAGCATGGTGGAAGATGGCGAGCAGGGCCCGATGATTGCTGGAGGGAGGGATACGGGTGCAAGCTGTTGTACTGTACGAAGGCGAAGCCCGTGAAACGAGACGAAAGAAATGTCCGAACCGTGTCCGACCGTTGACCGCGTTTCTTCCCACGGCCCATTTGAGGCTGGGAGATCCGTCGTCACAAAGAGTGCAGGTCCCATCACCTTCGCAAACTGTCTTGGCCCAATTCTTGCCGAATTCTTGCGGTGTGGGGGCCGACTGATGATCACAAGGGATCTTTCGGATGTCGTGCAGGTGCCTTCTAAACAATCGAGGGGTACTGACTGATCCAACCTAATCTGGACAGTAAAGGCTTTCCAGCGAGTTCATAGTGTCCCACATTCTCCAACTGGGTGGTTTCGGCCCCCAAGTAAATTCTCGTCATCTTGCATCTGTGCAGTGCAGGTCCAGGTGGTCCGCGTCCGCCGTCCGCTATGCAGCTATGCAGCTGACATGTATACATGTACACAGTTGCAAGCCTTTAGACTTTTTGCAATTGAAGGTGCGTCATCTTGTGTCACCCCAAGAAAGCCGGGAGTCCGGGACGGAAAGCAGAAAAACACAAAAGTTTAAAACTCGACGGCTTGCCATTCAAGAGCCGTTCCCCAACAGACTTCTCACCCACCACCTCGTACACCCCCCCAGGACAGACAAGATCACCCGATACGGTACAGTCAGGGCATCCCTCCTCCTGCATCGGCATCGACGCTCCTGCAAGCATCCACCAGCGCTAACATGTATTCCGTTCACACCTCGCGCGTCGCCGCTGCCGCCAGCGTCCTCTTCTGTCTACCTTCCATTGTCCATGCGTTCGATACAGGACCGCACAACGACATCACCAGAAATGTTCTGGAAAACTACGGTTATAGTCGGGATGCCCAGGTTCTTTCCGCCATTAGCAACTGGTTCACCGATGCCTACGCCTTTTCCCCGGACCTCCCTCACATCACCGGCAAAGTCACACCCGCTCACATCGCGGATCTGGAAGAGCAACACTGCAACAACCTGTACTCGATCGTCTATGGAGCCAACTACATCTCTCAGCATGTCGTCAACACCCAGGCGGCCGTGCGGGACGCCATCGCCAAGGCGGACACCATGCGGTTCCTCGCCGTCCTGGGCCTCTCCTTGCATACTTATCAGGACTTTTACGCACATTCCAACTGGGCCACGTTGCATCTTCGTCAAGACTGTACCTGTTACGGCGTCGAACAGACCTTCTTCTCCGACCTGGTCGCTAACGGAGGAAGCGTGGCCGCCATGTTGGACAAGAAACCGGAACTCGTTGGGTGGATGACCTACGAATGGTGCGTTGGTTGGGAAGCCGTTCGGCGCTTGGCTTTCCAGAAACTGATCCTTCACTCTTGACGACATCGAAAGGCTTGGACGCGAGTACCCGAACTTCAACACGCAGGGGGGAACGATCACCCATGGCGATTACTGCGACGGAATCAACTCCGAGTAAGTCTACATGAAACTTGAAAAATCTGTTCGAGTGACTGATTTCTCCCAATATTTGCTATCAGCTCTTACATCCGTCCTCATTTCGAGGAAACATTCTCCTATGCGCTTGCAGCTTCTCTCGAATGGGTGTACAACGTCGAAAAGTGGGCCGCAGCTGCCGATCCTACAAACGCCACCTTGAACGCGGCGAAAGCTTGGGCAGCTCCCAATGCTACTGCCTCTAGCCAGCTGTATGCGAACCTCGATCATGCCTTCGAGGTCAGTTACAGTGCTACACAAGCCGTATTCGGAGAGGCAAACGGCCATTGGAAGGGAGAGGGCTCCGGGTCCATCGGCACATTTGCCGAAAGTTCGGTGTCATTTGCGACATCGGACACTCCCTACACGGATCAATTCCTGCGAGCAACGGACCCAATCTACACACATGTCACACAGCCAAGCTTGTACACGTACCTGAACACCAGCACGTCGCAAGGAGGCGATGTGGTCGAAAACACTCCCATTTTGATGCTGGCAGTCGCGGCGTTCACGCCCTACGACCAGCTGCCCAACTCCGTCACCGACCTCGTTGCTGTCGTCGTCCGCACCAAAAAGTTCACCATCTCCGACAGCCAGACCGGGCACTTCAGCGACCCGGATCCGTGGGCTCAGGTCACCATCGGAGGATTTGAGATCCGAGAGGCTCCCATGCGGAACCAAAAAAGCTTCATGCCCTACTGGACGGCCATCAAGTGGGTTCCCCGCACGGCCGGGCCCCAGACCATCTCTTACCAGCTCATCGACGCAGGCTCCACGTCCAAGCTCGAGCAGAACATCCCCATCTCGGGCAACGCGGCGGGCACCCTTGACGTCAATTTCGACATCACTTCGAAGGTCGTCTCGGGAGGAAACCTCACGACGGCCGTGTACTCAAACTACACCAACACGGTCGTGTCCACGTCCCCGGATGGTACCACGGTCGAGGTCTACTTTGACGCAAGGCCCTTGCGGTGCGCTGGCGACACCTTGGGCGGTGTGTCGAGGGAGAACGTGACTACCCACAAGGCTTACATCACCTTCTGCCCCAACTCGGCATACGGCGAGATGGGCGTCTTCGGAGGTTGCGACGGTTCGAGGTGGGCGGCGCTGGGCGTGGAAGGTTCAGCGACAGGCCTGAGGCCAAAGTGCTGGCTGGCGGGCTTGACGCTTGCGATCGTTGCTTTGATGGCTTAAAAGACATTGGACGGATACTTCAGTTTATTGATCGATGAGATCTTCCATCTGCAACACATATGTTTCGATAGACTACATGATGAAAAATAGGGTCTCTTACAAGCGCGATGTTCCATTTGAGTTCTTACCTTGGTGGAACGCAGGACGCCGATCTTCCCTTCGGGTGTTTAGGTTGCCGAAACAGAGCAACCTTCTCGTTGCCCGTGCTCGCCTTTAGACGTTGGCTCACTTCCGGCCATTCCCCGAATAGATGAAGCAATGGATATATTCTTTCTAAATTCGTCTAAGTGAAGTTCCGCAGATGTCGATCGCATAAAGGCCCTCCTCTTCATCTCAATCGATGAACGGAATCCAAACGCCAGCCCCAGAATCCTTATATTCCACGTAAGCGTCTCCAAAGAACACTACGAGAGTCCGCTCCTCGTAGATGATCCGACTGGCGAAGAAGCGTTGCAACGCGAATGCGAACGCGGTAGCGCATATGGGGTTCCCCGCCGCGAGCTGTGTGAAGATGCCCCAGTAAAAGAAGCCGGTATAGGATGGGTGTCGAAATATTCTAAAGCGCGGATAAGGTCATGAGCGGCGGGCGGAGAAGAGGTTTCAGATGTGTCAAACGTACGCGTAGATGCCGTTCGTAACCAGTACATGATTGGGATCCTTGTCATCCGCAATGAGGTGCGTGAAGTTTGCCCCTGCTGTGACCATGGCTGCTGTACGGAGGTACTGCGCAGCGGCCACTCCAAGAACAGCTGAGTAGAGTGTCAGATCGATACCTTCGACTCGTTCAGCTTTGTGTTCAAATCACGATACCTAACGCGTTATACCACCGGAACTCGTTGACGCCCGGCAAGAAATACTGCCAGCAGAGATTCTCGATGACGCCTGCGGCCATGGCGCCTTGGTACGCGCGTCCGTTATTCAACAAAAATGCTGAAATTCCATAAGCTCAGGATTTCGCAAAACCTCAGGGAAAGCTTATCGGCAACTTACACGAAATTTTGACATCGTGCCTGAACATTGCAGTGGCCAGATATTCTAGCTCATGAAAGAGTGCCAGTGCAGCCAAGAAAAAGCCGAGGCCACGGTAGGGTTGCGACCCGATGGTCAGCGCGATGCCCGTCCCGTGTACAAAGCCGATGAGAAAGGCATGGACCGCGATGTTTTGTGGAGAATGATGGCCATCAAACAAGGGAAGGCCCAGCGGTCCGGAACCCGGCTCTATTCCCCCGTGCGTCCGCCGTGGCGCCGATGTCCTTCTTTGCAAGAACACGTGGACAGCGCTGCAGGTGGGACTCCAGATCATGATGGATATCGCCGCACGCCAGATCCATAGCGCGTATCCCGCACTGTGTCTCGTTTGCCTGCAGAGTGCTTCGGGTCAATCAGCTGGACATATGAGAACAGCCGATCTCCGTCTTGGCTCACTTTTCATCGGAAACAACGGCCCCCAGTAGCGTAAACGTACGGACGTTCTGGGCGATCACAGCCACCAAACCTCCTGCGTAAAGTTTGCATGAGAACAGAATCTCGCGGTAGCGGAGTCGACGCAAGGACCTCACCCGCTAACCTCGCGAAGAGTATCGGGGCCGAGAGTGGAAGTCCTGGCAGCAAGTATGTCCAAACGGCTAGCTCCACCGGGCAGAGTAGCAGCAACATATTTTGCACAGAGTTTGAACCAACAAGGAAAGCTGATGAAAGGAGTCCACGTAGGGATCAGTCGCCATGCTTCTCCATTCATGCAACCTCCACACCAGCTTCTCCCTCACACTTCAATCCATGTTCTTCCTTGAGAAGCGCTCGGGTGAGGTATTCCAGGAACATTCCGAGGGACAAAAGAAACAGATACCCAGCCGAAGGGAGAGACAGCCACCCGGTTTGCCCGAGCCACACTCCGAGGCCACTGGAAGCTCCCAGAAGGAAGGCATACAGCGCAACGTTCTGGGGGGTGTGCTCGCTCGTCGCCAGTGGGAAGCCGAGAGCATTCCGGATTTGTGCCGGCGCCCGGGCGGACGGAGATGACGAAGATGCGCGATACCCTTTGACGCCTTCACGCTCGGGGCTCTGGTCGTTGAAACCTCTTGTGTTCTTGTGAGGTGAGCTGTTTGGCGACATCTTGGCCCTGAAGGTCGGAGCTCGTTGTACGGCCTTTAACGGTAGATCCAGAGATTGATGTTCTCAGGATGAAGTGTATAGAAGCAGACACTTGCACTAACTGATTCTTTTAAAGACAGAAACACGATCCGATTGAGGCAGGCAAAGCACAGTCGTATGCAGTCCGGTGAGGGGAATGCGGGAGCTTGAGGCTCGAGCGAGAACAGCCACTTCTGAGCTCCCTTTTGGACAGAGATGCGAGGAGTCGCACACGCTTCTGCGCGCAGTGTTCCGTGGGTTGCTGCGCTGCCCTGCCTCCAGACATCCTGATAACAACTTTGGATATATCCGTCACCCGAAAGTTCTTTACCTCGAAGCACTACCCGTGTGGCGGCCTTCGAGCGGCTTCCCGCCTCAGTCCTTGGTCCAGCGCGCTTCCTTTCGACTCCGCACCTCGCAACTCCTCGCTCGGGAACACTATCATCAGCAAAGACATGGCACCTCCAGACAACGACATGATGGACCTCTGCCTCCCCTTCAACAGCTCGCCCGGCACCAACACCTACAAGCTGGACGACACCCGCAAGGAGCAAGCCAGGTCTCTCGCGACACGTCTCGGAATTTCCTACGCGGATCACAGTCAAACCTTGGTCCTCCCGACAGCCGAGACCCATCCCGTCCTGTACGATCACGCCCAGGCCATCATCGCGGCCCACGGTCCAGACGAGGTGGATCCGGACGAGCTCACGGCGAGGAAGATGGCAGTCGATCAGGGAAGCGACGAGTCCATCTTCCTCAACATCCTGGGAGGACTCGCAGGGTTCCTGGTGTTCGACCTGCCGGACGGGAAGGGCGGGTTCGTGATCATCGATCCCACGCGAGACAGGTGCACCGCGTGGCATCCCAGGAAGGCCACCAGGGAGGCCGCCTGCGTCTGCGGAAGTCTCGTCCTGAGGGAGGCCAAGGGGAGAGGACTCGCCGAGGTCGACGATCTGGCCGAGGCTCTCAACTCCATGGCCATCGATCCAGAGACCGGACTCATCAGGTGGGTGCGGCTGTGTGGGGAATTGGGCCCGTTCATGCCCGTTCATGCATGACCGGGGAGCTGTCGGACTGACCTTCACCACGTTCGATAGAGACCTGGAGCAAGCGTTCGGTGGCATCGACCTGGAGAAGAAGAACGAAGAGGTCGACGAGGAGAGCCAGCTGCAGGATGCGTTCGAGCAGATCGACATCGGAGCTGGAGTGAGTGTTGAACCCCCCCTGCAGTTTTACCTTTCGCGCTCGCGACATTTGAAGTCCGTGGTCTAACATTTTTCTTGAACAATGATCAGGAAAGCAAAGAGGAAGTCATCAACCTGACCGCTGTCAGCCTGCCGAGCGCTCGGTCCATTCCATCTTGGCTCACTTACGGACACATGGCTGCGCCCGCAGCCGAGGTTCCTCGCGCGCGCAGGTCGTCGCGCAGGTTCTAGTTCATCGCAAGCCTTTGCGCTTTTTGCACGAGCCCGTTTGCCGGAGCGAATCACTTAATTACTTAATACCAGGATTTTCGGACTTCAATAAACAGCAAGTTCACTTGTACAGAACAAAAAAGAGTAATTTGAGGCATGCGTAAGGTAAGAAAAAAGCTTTGAAAACTCGAGCGAGAGGAGGAGGAAACCATCCCAAATGCACTATTGCACTGTCGTCAAAAAAAAAACTGGAAGAGGGTTTTTACGTTGACATGGTCTGGACCGGACCGCCCTCCCTCGACATCCCCGTCATGCCCTTCTCCGGAGATCCCGCGGCAATCCCGGATGCCTCCTGACCGACGTCCATTTCCATGGCATTCTCGTCGTTCTCCTGTCCATTCTCTGTCTGCATCTGTGCGGACTCGTCGTTGTCCCTGTAAGAGAATGGCGGTGAGTCTCACGTGGTTACTGTGAACAGCGTCGATTTTCGACCATCGTAGATGAACGGCACGAACCAAGGAATCGAGAATCGAGTAACTCTAGGTTTCTCGGCAAGGATGCTTCGCTGCATCTTGGCAAGATCGGGTTTTGCTGGCTTCAACTCCTTGGCTCGCTCATCGCGAAGCCTCTCGTCCGCATAATCGTTGTTGATGTAGTATCCCACCCGAAGGAACTCCCTCTCGCGATACAGACACATGAGTAGGATGACCGTCACTCCGATAATATCCTGGTCCGGAATCTTTCGGGGATCCGGGGCCGGGGCCTGGAGGTAGGGGAAAATTATCAGATTCTTCGTGTGCGCATGAGGAATTGTTGTGGGACGGTTCGTGGAACGCCAACTGGTTCTTTTCTTCTTCCGGGGTATTTTGGCGAAGAGGGTGCCTTACCTCGAGCAAGAACTTGCTTGTGCCGACTGGGACGGGACCGACCATCACAGACTCGAGCGTCTGATCGTGACTCTCGCTTTCTGCTGAACCCACATATACGATCTTGAACTCCAAGTCTGTAAGAAAGGGGTGTTAGCGAAGAGCATGGTGCAAAGACGATTCAAGGTCATTCGAAATGAAGCCAAGCGCACCTTCAGCTAGCTCGGCCAGAACCTCGAACGTGATTTCTATTTGGAATGCATCCGAATAGTGGCAAGGGTTGTTGAGAATCTAAGAGAAAAGGGAAACAGAAGAGGGTCAGGAGTGTTGCTTCTGAAGCCTGTGGAAGCATGTCCCTGCGCAGATCGACGGGTGCACAAGAGGGACGAAGGGGCTGAGCGAAGTGCTGACGACCTGACTTGCCTGGACGTTGACGATGTTGACCAAGCTCATCTCGACGCACGGAGATGTAAGGTATGCAGATGTGGGGTTATGCGAGCAGGAGTAACGAGACGAGTGAAAGGAAGCGGCTCGTCGTTGTGTGGGAAAGGAGATGATGGAAGCACGCCGGCGTGTTCTTTGTCGGGTTCCCTTTTGTTTTCCAGGTGGGAGAGAAAGCCTCGGGGGGGGGGGGGGAAGGTTTTTTTGGATTGGCAATTAAAAACGGACGGGGAGAAGGTTGAAGCCGTTGTATAAAAGAAAAAGAAAAACAGGGAAAGTAGATAACCGAGAAAATTTGGGTTTAC
>JADGJA010000731.1:0-11654 GCA_027596035.1 Thoreauomyces humboldtii | reverse complement strand
TCCCCAATTTTAGTCTTTTTCCCCTTATGAAATGTTACCCCAATTTTGCACCGGGCCTCCCCCCCCCCCCCCCCGCCGCGGCTCTCACTAAACTCCGCGCGCAACGCCTGCTGTCTTTCTTCCTGACGCATGATTTCCTCGGTTCTTAGGAGGAGACGCTACGAAGGGAGCCAAGCTCTTCAAAACCCGCTGCGCTCAGTGCCACGTTGTCGAGGCCGTACGTCCTTAGCTCCGATGTTCCTTTCATCGACCACATGTTCGTTTGTGACTGAACTTTCACCTTCTCCTCTCAAACAGGGCCAGCCCCACAAAGTAGGTATGTAACTCTGATCTAACATTTTGGGAAAGATCATATGGATTCTTACTCCTGTTACGTCTTGTAGGACCCAACCTCCACGGTACAGAAACCTTTAGGACTGGGTTTAGGATTCTGGAGGGCTAAGGACTGACGAACCGCCCTTGGACGCATAGGCTTGTTTGGACGCACGTCCGGAACCGCCGAAGGATTTTCCTACTCTGCTGCCATGACCAAGAAGCAGGTCAAGTGGGACGAGAACCAGATGTTCACCTACCTTGAGAACCCCAAGAAGTTCGTTCCAGGGGTATGTCCTTGCAAAACGCATCCGAATCAATATTTCGATTTTGACCTCTTCTTTGCATATAGACCAAGATGGTGTTCGCCGGTCTCAAAAAGCCTGCGGACCGTGCCGATCTCATCACCTACCTCAAGGAGGCTACCGCCTAAACGCTCTCCCCATTCCCATCTTATAATCTTTCCATCTGCCTCTCCCCTCTCGCATGTGTCTTGCGTTCCCACAGTAGAAGTGATCGCATTCTCTTTTTTTTTTATCGAACTCTCACTTATCGTCCGAAATAGAGGAACTCTCGAATCAACCCATTGCTTTCTTCCTCCTTCGCGGGCAGGGTTCTTCACCTGCTTCTTCCTGTTCTCAACTCCCTGTTGACATTCCTTCCATGTCCTTTTTGATCGCCCCCAATCTTTTCCTGATTCGATCAAGCATCGTCAGCGACGTTCGAGAACTCCGCTGCCAGCCTGCCCTGCCTGGCTCCCAATCCGGTCCATTCGCTAGGTTTGTGGCGCGCACGTTCTCGGCGTTATCATGCTATATCTTGGAATAGATTGCCCATACGGCTTGTCGGGGAGCTGCTCTTTGACCGGATATCGCCGGCTCCGTCGGCTGCCTCCCCACTTCACGGATGATGCGATCAGTAGTGGCAAGTTTGACGCAACTCAAAGCCATTTTCATTGAGCCAAGATCGTCACATAGTCTGAAAGAGCATATTACATTACTTTCCCGGGTGAGACCGGCCTTCCTCGTCGGATCGTCCTCTCACCTTCGAACCAGATCTTGCCGTCCGTAGGATCCGTACAAGCCTTCGAGTCAAAGACGGGAAGGGTCAGCCAAACCAACAAGGTTTCGGTACTCTTCGTTCCGGTTCCGAGGCCTTTCATACCATCAGCATCTCCTCCATCTCGTCTCCCGAAAACGGCTCCCCCTCGCTGGTCATAAACTGTCGAAGCTCGTCGGGCGTCAAAAAGCCCTTTCCATCCGAATCCAGTGCCTGCCCCGATTCGGCAAACAGTTCAGTCCATTGCGGCGAGGATGCGAGAAAAACAGGGCATCGTTGATATATCCACCAGAAATGCACGATACAGCTTCTCCTCGTCGTCTCTGAGCGTGTTCGACGTGAGAAGACGGAAGGCCACCTTGCAAAGACGGTCGTAGGATATGTAACCCGTCTTTTCCGGTGATTCCATCTGTAAAGGATAGATGGTGTTAGAGCTCGAGGTGAGATGGTTGAGAGGGGCATGATGGGGGTATGCCTCAGCGGTCCAAGTCCTGAGCTGCTCTTCCGACGGAAAGATGCCGAGAGAGCGAATGATGGTGCCTACTTCTCGGGCTATCAACGACAACGTTGAGCAACGTATGACAGTCACTTGTTCCAAAGAAGAGTTTCTGACCATCACACGTCTGGTTTTCCGCTTGATCGAACGTGTCAAAGGCTATGAAGAGAGGTATGTCAGAGCCACGTTGAAGTTCACGGACATGGCCATAGCATACCCTTCTTAATTTTTTTGAGAAGCGCTACTCGCGTCTCCTCCGTGACGATCGCCTCGATGGGGTCAGCCGGTGCGGACGCACTCTTTCTTGCGCTCTTTGCTCGTTTTGGCATGACGTTGAATATGCGCAGAGGCCGAGGAGCTGAATCAGGACGATGTTTTAGGTTTTTCAAAGCGGAGTCTGATTGTGGTGCTCTCGAAAAAATCGACCGGCGGACTACGGGATCGTCACGGTCTGACTCCCGATACACCTTGCTACAACGGATTGCGGCAAGCAGGTTAGGTCGGATCTATATAGTGATGTCGTTCACCCAGCTTTATACCCCGCGAAAGTCTGGACGGAATGACTCAGCCGCCACGCCGCCGGACGATGGCGACAAGATTCCATGTCGACTCATATCGAGCCCTCAAGTCCGGCCAGGTCTCGCCCTCGTCACAGAGCAAGCATTGATATAGTGCGTGAGTACGTTTTCACAGACACGTTCATGCAGCGCCAAAAGATTTTCGATGGAGTGTTGACAAATCCAACAGCAACCAGCGCGGTCTCGACATCCTTCACGCCTCCACCCGACCGACTCCGGAACAGCTTTCACTGTCCATAGCCAACTTCACCCGCGCCATCCACCTCCTCCCGGAGGAGCCCACGTTCTATCATCATCGGGCCGAAGCTCTCCTCCTCACCCTGGATCTGGAGACGGCGATCTCCAATTTTCGACACCATGCCCACCTCGTTTCTCAGCTCCGCAGTACCACTGCCTGGGAACGTTCGCTGCTCGTTCGACCCATCACGGCCGACAGCGCGAAGGAAGGAGATGGGAGCGTTTGGATCATGAGATATCGGTTGGCCCCCGTGGTCTACACGTGGGGGCAGTGTTTGCTGGATCAAAAAAGGTTCGCGGAGGCGTTGAAGATGTTCGAATATGCGGGAACCCTCGGCTTCAAGACGGAGAGTGTGCTGCTCAGATGGTAGGATTACAGAGAATTACAGGGGAAACGTACGTTCTTTACCAATCTGTAATTTTTCCCGTCCCGTTCCAGCGCGCTAGCACATATCGGCCTGGCGGCCTACGACACGGCCCTCGAGATCCTGTACAAGCTGACGGACGTCCCATCGCCTCCCTCTCCATCGATCGAGCTCTACATCCTCCGAGCAAAGATCTACCGTCATCTCGGGAACGTCGACTTCACGAACCTGGACGTCCAAAGAGCGTTGAAGATCGACGCATCCCATCCCGAACTCCCCGACCTCCTCCAGTTCACTCTCCGGATCGCCATCGACCACAAGAACAACGCCAGCGAACAGATCCTCCGAGGTCGACCCATAGCGGCGATTCAATGTCTCACCCACGCCATCGACCTCGACCCGGACGACTGGACGCTCATGTTCAAACGGGGTACGTTGCTGGCGGAGACGGGCCAGCACGACGGAGCCATCATGGACCTCGAACGGGTGTTGGCGTACCAGACCTCGAACGGGATGAGCTCCGAGGAGGTCAGACGACAGTTGGCGGAGGTTCAGGTCCGATTGGGGACCGAGTTGGGTCGATGCAAGGACGTGGAGGGTGCCATCGAGAGGTTCACCGTCGCGTTGGGTTACGCGCCGTCGGATCCGAGGATTTGGAAGAAGAGAGGGGATTGCTTTTTGGCCATCAGGGATGTCATCAAGTCGATCGCGGATCTGTCGAGGGCTGTCGAGCTGGATCCCGGGGATGTTCAGTGTAGGGAGCGATGTGGACTGCTGTGGGCCACCGTGGCGGACAAGGTCGTCGCTGAAGGGGAGTGGTTGCAGGCGATCGAGATATGGACCACGGTGAGGTTGCGGCAGCGTTACGTGTTTGCCAAAGTTACCGATGCTCATACCTTGGAGTTCATGTAGGCAATTCGATACAACCCCATAGTCGCCGAATACTTTTTCCGACGGGCCAGATGCTACTACATGAGCGAGGTACGGGACCGTTACTGCTCAAAGCCCCATTCGCACTTTGGCTGACGTTCTTTGCCGCTCCTTTTGTTTTGTAGCAAATCAATGAAGCTCGACAGGACTTGCATCAAGCCAGGCAGCTCGACCCTTCCAACATCGGTAAAAATCATTGAAAACACCCGCTAGTTACCGTTATCACTAAGCAGGATATCTCCGACCATGGCAGAGATCCAAGCGATGTTTTCGCAACTCACATCCGGTCCACCTCTCCACCCCCTGCAACCCTTTCCTCTTCCCCGACCACTCCGATTCCATCTCCCGACAGCTCTCGTACCGGCCCACGAAGCCGGTCTGGTCGGAAAGACCATCACGGCCTCGGTGCCTCACCACGTCACCTGTGCAGCGCCCAACATGCTTCCACGACCGCGTCGGGAGAGCACGGTGGCCGAGATACAGGGCGTCGAGTGCGGGAGAGGGATCGTGGCCGAGGCGAGGGAAGGAGTGTTGGATCTGCCGTTCCTGGCGTTGCCGAGGTTGGGGGTGCTGGAAGGTGGACCGGGGAGAGGGTTCAGGGAGGAAGTTGGCAAGGATGTTCTGGGCGTCAGGTATGCTCCCGAGCGTCAGGATGGGGATATCAAAAGTGGGAACAGGACGGTCGGGGGGAAGAAGAAGGTCATCACGGCAAAGCAGCAACCTGTGCTGCATCAGAAACGGATGCAGTTGGTCCTTCCCTGAATGAAAATCGTATCAGAGGTAGCCTGTGTAAAGGGCAGGAAAAGATCGGTGGTCCGTCGGGCCTCTAGATCCACCCCGCGTCTATTATGTTGTTCTCGCCCTCCTGTCGCAGAACACTACATGCGGTACTCAAGCCTGGACTCCAGCCTTCTCGAGCGCGGCGATCACGTCCGATCGCACCTCGACGCCGATGGAACGCATCTCCTTGACCGTGACGAGGGCCCTCCTGCTCCCTTCCTCCCCTCCGCACTCCAAGCAAGCCAGCACGACGCTCGCGTAGAGGTTCTCCCCGGGCACGATGTCAAAGTACAGGGACACGGCGAATCCCTTGAAGACCTTGTCCAACGTCTCCAGATCCTCCGGCTTGACGTCCACGCGGAGCCCTTCCACCAGGGCCTCGACGTGGTCCCTGGCGGGCAGCACCCTGTAGGCTGGCCGATCGCACAGCATCTCCAGGAGGGGTTCCCACGCTCGAACCCTGACGAGGGTGTCGAGGAAGAGGAGGTTGTCGGTCGTGTCCTGCTGCATCTTTGCCATCCTCCATCGCTTGAGAGCCTGACGGAAGAGGTCCGCGTCGGCGGGGGATGTGACTGTGTAGGAGAGGAGACGGAGGGATTCTGGACGGGCTATGGAGCGGTTGAGAGCGTCCGTGAGCGTTGTGAAGAGTTGGTGGCACTTCTGCGTTGCGCCTGCGGGGATGGCTGCTGCGTCGTCTGCGGGGGAGGATGACGGCGTGGCGTCAAAGAAAGCGGGAGAGGGTGTGGATGGAGCGGCCGTGGTGGATGATGCGTAGCGTTGCGAGGAGAGAGGTTGCTGACGCTGCTGCTGATGCCGACAGAGTGATCGCGGTCCGCGCCGAACCGAGACAGTCGAGGTGAAAGCTCTGCAAGATGTCGCGGAACCAGCCGCCCTGGCAAGGGATGTGACCAAAGCGACCACGGAGGGTATGCGAGGCATTTGGTACGGGCTGGGACGGGTTGCTGTATGAGATTACACACCAGTGCGATGTAAGCTCGTCGACGTTTCTGTATGCTGTTGAGCATATAGAAAAGGGGAGGGGAGGGAGAAAACCCTAACCGCACACTCTCCAGGGATTTTGGTTTTGGGATTTGCGAGAGAGCGAGAGAGAGAATTGGGGAATCAACTACATTTCGACAGACACCTTTCGCCAATGATATATGTCGAGGACTTCCCCACGCAAAAGGTGTGATATGATACTCTGCAGCTGCTTTCCATTCCGTCGTTGGTGGACTGCTCAAGATGGAAGCACACATCGCACCCTGCCGAGGACGCTGAGATGTGCGCAGGATGTGTCGCGTTGCACACGCTATCATCACGACGTCAAGTGGTGAGTGGTATCGATCTGCACGATAGATGGTGGGAAAAGCACACACAACGTTCAGCCTCCGCCAGCCACGTAGCCCCGAAAAACGTAGCTCTCCCGAGCCCAGCCGAGAAATCACTTGAGCCTCCCCTCATCCATCGCTCGAACAACCCGCTTTGGGCCCCTTCCCCTCACAAGGAAAACCCTCGCAAAGGCGCGCCGCGTGATGATCCCCATCCCCACCCAAAACCGTCTTCACGATAGCATCGTACGGAACCACTCCGCGGGCGGTGGTGACACCGCTTCCCCGCGACGGCTTCGCCCTGCTGCTTACCGGCAACTGCCTGTAGCCAGCCTGCACAAATACAAATCCCATGGGGGTCCCTTCCCCATCCATCCCGTCGTTAGTTCCCCTCGCACATCTGCACATCCTGCATGAATACACACTTTCACACACTTTCACACACTTCGCATACACACAAATAAAGTCACATCTTCTCGCCCCCGCTGAGTCCGCACGCACCCGATCGCCATCGCACACAGCAAACGCACACTAAGCGACAACCCTTTCCTGGCACAATCCCGATCTCGCTCAGTCGGCCCTCGTCAAATTGATTGACGTTGGATCATGTCCCTACAGGGTAAGTCTCACAGTCGTATTGACAGCCATCTCATTCCTCCATCTTCGTCGTGCACACACAAACCCACCTCGAGGATGCGTGTACGATCGTCCGAAAGAGTCTGGGGAGTGCTGGCAGTGCTGGAGGTCCGTCGTCGTCCGCGGCAACGCGAAACGCCAAGAAGGTTGCAAAGCGCACCGACCGCCGCCGCTCCTCTTTACGTTTCCGCTCAGCCCGCTCCCACCCCTTCCCTCCCCGCCTCCCACGGACACATTCCGGACCCCTCTCCCAAAGACTTCCGATGGGTTGAGACCTCTGGACTTCGTTCTCATCCACACCTCTGTTGCGTTTTGGGCAGACTCGGCACTTCCACACAGTCCTCCTCAGTGCTCCATTCGACTACTCGTGAAACTCAACAACAACCCAGGCGCCAGCACCATCTTCAGCTACCGCGACATGCTGCTCGAGCACCAGGCCAGAAAGGATGGTTCAAAAGGTGCTGCGTTGGCACCCGCCTTGACCGAGACCGGTGACAACCAGGTATGTCGGTTGACGGCTCGTGATCTCTTCCCTCAGACACTCGCTCATTCTACCTTTTTCCCAACTTCGTCGAAGAACAAGAAGAAGACAACGCCAAATCCTGACAACGATAGCGATTACGACCTCGACGATGACTTCATAGACGACTCTGAACTCTTTCGAAAGGAGGTTGGATACTGTCTTCCTCCTCAATACCAGGTTCCATTTTTCGCCTGCCGCGGACCCGTCGAGAACTACTTCGAGCAGTAGTACGTGGCCGCTTTAACTTCATCACTGACACCAAGCCTTAGTTCTGTGCTCTGACCGCCGCCATACCTGTAGCTCTACCAATATGTTTGATCGCGAGACACCCGCGAATGCCGCAAAGCCCAAGGTCGGAAGGAAACGCGGAGCAGACGCCGGTGGCAATGGTGCCGGGAAAGCGACAAAGGAGAAAACACGAGGACGTCGATCTACGGCAGCAGAGAAAGCTGCTGAGAAAGCTGCTGCTCCTGCTGCACTCCCGGTCGCTGCCGATGCACCTGTTTCACCTGGCGGAGACGCAATGGATATCACGACACCCGCACCTCCAGACTCGACTCCTCCGGAATCTCCTGCTGAACGGCAAAGAACGTCCAAATCGGCTTCCGCTGCCGCATCTCGAGCAGTAAGCCCTGCACCTGTCCACTCTACGGATGATGACGATGCCCCTTTGGGAAGTGCGAGTAAAGCTGGAAACAGTACGGACGAGCCAAAGGGGAAGAAGAGACGGGTATCTGCGGTGTCACCAGCGCCGAAAAGTTCCTCTCGTTCCACCAAATCCGTTTCGGCGGACTCAGATGCACCCCCAAAGAAGAAGCGGGCGACGAAGGCGAACTCCAAAGCTGCTCCCGTCGCGTCTGGCGAGAAACCATCTGCAAGTGACGAAACTTTTCCGCCAGTGCAGAAGCGCGGACCTCCAACGCCACCTCCACCCGTTCCTTCCCCTGTTCCTACAGGACCTGTAAGTCAAAATTACTTTTGACTCTTGGTAGTCATGAACTTATGCTCATCTCACTTTTCTTCCCATCTGTTTTCAGCCCCCCAGCGTACTGCGATTACTCAATTCACACATGTGCGCGGTTGAAGAGTTTACGCAAAAATATCGTAAGGGCGACAGCTGAACGCCACTTGACTTCCGACGAAAAGCTGATCGTTCTATGTTTCCCCAGCTCCTACAGCCGAGAATCCTCTGCCACCTGACCTGGTGGAGCTTCTTTATCGTGCCGCGCTCCTAGCTTCCGAACACGACCTCTTGAATGAGACCTTTTTCAACCGCATGGATACCGCCATTCCCCTTGATCGCACCATTATGGAGGTAGTTGCCCGGCTTCCAATCGAAAACTGGCAAAATGCTCGGGGGACTGACAGGTGTTTTCCGGGAACTGCAGAAAGTCGTGCACGTTTACGTAATACCCAAGAAGCTTGAGCAGCACAAATTGTCGCTTCGCAAACTATACGACGAATTCAAGGTGCTGGTAGATCAGGGTGTGGCCGCCATCGAGGTCCCACAGCCGAAGTTTGAGGGTCTGCCACCGACACCGCCGCGCTTCACGTGGGCCCCACCTACAAAGATTCTGTTCTGGCAGATTTTGTGCGGTGAGTGGGAGATGGCGGATCTGGACAATGATTACAAGTATGTTACCGGTTCCATTTGCGGGGAGACACGGACCTTAATCTAAGCTGTTTTCTGAACTTCTCTTTTTCTCCTCCAGCACGTACGTTGGGAAGCAGCCCAACTTTACTCAACCCTACGTCCGAAAGGCAATCTACAACAAGGTCCTCCATTTTTGGCCCGAGGGAATCATGACCTTGGACCTCCTTTCCCGAGTCTACTCGACCATCAAGAAGCGCATCGGGGACGGTGACCCCACCTTCTCGAGGCTCGTCGACCCCTTCGACACGCAGAAGCGAACAGTCCTCCCTAAGGACCACAGGCGCGCGTCCGAATCGGGCGATGCTGGAACGCCTGGGTCCGAGAAACCTCCCAAAAAAAGGAGCACAAAGGCCGTCTCCGCTGCTGCGGCGACCGGTGGGACACCGGCACCGACGAAGAAAAGAGCTTCGATCTCGACAACTGCAACGAGCACCCCTGTACCGGCACAGCCTCAGGTGTCGGCGATTTCGGCGACGCCGGTTGAGGTGCAGGTTCCTCCGCCGCACGTCCAGCCCGTCCATGTTCAATCGAGAAAGGTGTCCGTTTCTTCCATACTGAACCCAATGCCTCAGCCATGAGCTCAAAAGACGAGTCGGTGCCCGCAAGTCCTGCAAAAACTTTCGCTTTTTCATACTTTCATATCCCATCACAACACACCCCTGATTCCACGTCGTTGCTTCATCCCACCCGAGACACCTGGCTCTCTGTTGATCCTACTTCCACTACCCCTCCCTTCCTCTTTTTTTTGGTCCCGTTTCTTCTCCATTTCAAAGTACACATCTTTCCATTTGGGATTTTTTCTTCTTTTCTTTCAATGCATCGAGTCGATGTCTTCTCAGAGGATTGAGTTCTGGCGGCTGAACGAGTGTGACCTCGCGTTGTTTCTCAGATTTATCAAAAAGCTGAACGTGCTATCTACTTCATGCGAGCTAAGCCAACTTGAGGAGGCGAAAACGTCGTGGGTCGCGTCTTCCCTCGACTACAACATCGCCTTGAACTCTCCGGACTCGATCATCTCCCTGACAATGTCCAAACCCCCGACGAGCTCCCCCTTGATGTACAGCTGCGGGTAGGTGGGCCAGTCCGAGTACGCCTGCAAAGGGGACATGGAGCGGTTTGAGTGAGCGCATGTCCATGGGGGCCGCAGATCCTTTCAGTAATAGGATGAGAAAAACGGACCTTGAGACCCTGTCGGACTTCCTCGTCCTCGAGGATGTCGAAAGTGCTGTACGCGATGTCGTGTTCCTTCAGGAGAGATGTGATCTGTCGAGAGAAACCGCATCGTGGTGTCTCGGGATCGCCCTTCATGAACAGCTAAGCGTGAAGGACGAAATTGTCAGGATCGTGAAGATAAGGATGAGACGGAAAAAACAGATTTGCCGTACCATGACGGGTTCCTTGTTGATACTGTGTTTCGGGAACAGGAGGGACCGGGATGAGCTATTCGCATCGTTTAGAAGCCGACAGGAGCCCGTGGCATGGAAACTCACAGCTTGGTGAGACGGGTGTTGAGGTCCTCTTCCGCAGGGACCATCTTCTGGAACTCTCCGGACTCGACCATTTCCTTGACGATGTCGAGACCGCCGACGAGCTCGCCACGGACATACACCTGCGGGAACGTTGGCCAGTTGCTGTATTCCTTCAGTCCTGAAGGAACGATATCGCGAAAAAAAAGGTTCAGCAAGTGGAATACAACGAGAATGACCACGTGGGCGTCCTCAGCGTGATCTTTCCGTGTACCTTGTCGCACGTCGTCGTCCGCTAGGATGTTGAAGGACCCGTACTTGACGTTCACGTCCCCCAGCAACCCGACCAAGGTCCTCGAGAAGCCACACCTTGGCTGCTGAGGGGTTCCCTTTATAAAGACCATGACCTCGTTCGAGGACACCAGGTCCTTCAACCTCGTCTGGAGGTTCTGGCGCTGCTCCTCTGGCGATTGAGCTGCTGCCGCCGATGCTGGGGGGGATGCGATGGATGATGACGGATGAGTGTTGGCGGATGCTGATGCTGAAGAGGATGCGGATGGAAGAGCGACGTTGTTGGGTGAGACCAGTTTGGAGAACTTTTCCACTGCGGCCGAGAGTGCTGGTGCGTTGGCTCCCTCGATGCGTTCCGCGACCTGACCGTTCTTGAGGATGATGAAGGTGGGGACCGCGGCGATCTCGTAGGTTTCCGATACATCTGGGAAGTTCTCGGCTTCGAGCTGTAAGGGACGAACCACCAAAGGATAAATAAGCCTCCCGTCCATGGAAAACGAGCAGAAGCGGGACCGAGGCGTGTATTTGTGTATACTTTGACGTAGGAGATGGAGGGGTACTTTCGGCTGAGCTCCTCAAAGACCTCGTTCATGTCCTTGCATGGTTCGGCCCAGCTCGCCCAGAAGTTGAGGGCGACCACTGATCTCCCAGCGCAGAGTTGGTGGACATGGTCGTCAGAAGTTGCCTCTGCGAAACCACAAGGACAAAGGTCAGACGATAGGACAGAGCGACTTGATGCCACGAAACTTCCTTGCTCAATTCATACCGTTGACGTTATGTTTGGACATTGTTTTTACGCTGTTGGGGAAAAGATTGCTCAGAGTAAAAAAGGGATGTGTGTGTGTCGAGGATGAGAAATCCGGAATGACTCACACAATCGGGATCGGGGGGCCGCCCCCCCCCCGCCCGGGGGCCAGCGCGGGCCGCCCACACGAGGAAGGGGGGAGAGGAAAACGAGAAGGGCGGGCGCGAGAGGGGGAGGGGCGGGGGGGGGGGCGG
>JADGJA010000730.1:0-10604 GCA_027596035.1 Thoreauomyces humboldtii | reverse complement strand
CAGCAGCGTCTCATCTTCGCCGGCAAGCAGCTCGAGGACGGTCGCACGCTCTCGGATTACAACATCCAGAAGGAGTCGACTCTCCACCTCGTGCTCCGTCTCCGCGGCGGAATGCAGATCTTCGTCAAGACCCTCACGGGCAAGACCATCACCCTTGAAGTCGAGTCCTCTGACACGATCGAGAACGTCAAAGCCAAGATCCAAGACAAGGAGGGCATCCCTCCGGACCAGCAGCGTCTCATCTTCGCCGGCAAGCAGCTCGAGGACGGTCGCACGCTCTCGGATTACAACATCCAGAAGGAGTCCACCCTTCACTTGGTTCTGCGTCTCCGCGGAGGTGCTCAGTGAAGCATTCCCGTCCGTCTCTGATCACCAGGCTTTTTCCACCCCCTTTTTTTTGCACTACCTACCCCTTTTGCTCGCCTGTGAAATTCAATATCGGAATGGCTTTGCGTTTTAGCGCACCCCTCGTAACTCGTCTCATTTGAGTTCATTTGTGATCTGCTCTCTGGAATGATGCATCGATGATATGAAGTCTCAATGAGCTCCGGGATATGGTATTGTCGTAGGCAACTTTGAAAGATAATGACAATAGGAAAAGCCGACGCGATCCTCCACCATGCGCCCGCCCAGATCCCCACTACCTCGAATCTCTTCCGTAGCCTGGCGGCGGTCTCGACGCATCTCGGGGATTTGGAGGATACCCACTACCACCACCACCTGGCGAACCGCGATATTCTAGAAAACGAAGAATAAAAAGAGCAAGGTATGCATCAGCGTGTTGGATCGGAAAGAAAAGAAGACGCGGTCGCCTTTTGTGCTGCGTCGGTTGGGGGACTCACGAGGATCCATGTCCATGGGATAGAACCCTGGTCGTCCACCGTCCGGTCCTCCCCTCATCTGCGGCTGAGTCGGTCGAGCCGGCATCATGGCGTTCCTCGAAGGTGCAGCGGATCCTCGGGCCGGCATGGGAGGGGGTCCACCGCCGACTCCTCCTCCACGTTGGTATGGGTCCATGTAGCCTTGTGGTGGCATGTGACCGTATCCGTCCTATTGAAGAAGGGGAAAAAAAAAGTTTTGTGTGAGTTGTCGTGAACATGTGATGGGAGAAGACGTCCAGGGGCGTGAACGCTCGACGTACCGGTGCTCCACCGCCGTACATCCCCATGGGCGGTTGCGTTGGCCCTCCCGAGGCGGCTACGCCAAAGTCCGGGTTCCCGTATCCTTCGGGGTAATACCGTGGATCTCGCATTTGCCTTAGAAATGAAGCGGATTCAGCCTTTCTTGCCCCCCCGGGACACACGAAAGTATTCCCCACGCAGTTTTTGTTACCTGTCATCGCTCCCACCCATGTCGTTCCCACCCTCGTCTTCCCTTCCCCTCTTCCTCCCAACTTCGTATCCCGTCTGCTGGGGTTGTTGCTGTGGCTGTCCTCTCATCCCGGGGAACGGCGGCAACGGGACGCCGGCATGAGGATGCTGCATCTGCATCTGCATCTGTATCTGGTGTTGCACGTGCAGCGCCTGCTGCTGCTGTTGTTGAAACTGGAGATGACCCAGATCCTTGGACGGCGGGACCTGCTGAGGGAACTCGACCCTGACGCCCTTCTGCTTGTCGCAGTACATCTTCCACGTCTGCTCGGTGAAACCGTAGTTGAAGAAGTCGGTGATGTCGGCTCCCGGTCTTCGCCACGGTTTGTCCTCCAGGGTCTCGAGGTCCACGTTGTAGAGTTCCGACCCGTCAAAGGTTCCGATCTCGTCCACGTCCACCACCGCTTTTTGAATGACTGGGGGTTTCACCGGGGGTGCGAGTGTTCCATCTAAGAGACGGGAAAACATGTGAGTTTCAGGGCATAAAGGAATTTGGAACGAGAAAGAATCGGACACATCCGGTTTCCCGTACCTTGCCGCGGGATGGCCTGTCCGACCTTGACCTGCGTTCGTGTTATTGGACTTGGTTTCACGACAGGAGCGCTGGGGAAGGCGAAATAAACCATGATGAAGGGGTTTCGGGCCGTTCAGTCCGATCATTCCAAGTACCTTCCCAATCTCCTCGGTGTTCCCTTTCTCACCTGGCAGCAGCAACAACCGCGGACGGCACACCTGACGCGGCCGTCTGTTGAGAAGACGGGGTTGGAGCCGACGGCGCGACGCTGGGCAACGGCGCGGCGGAAGGCGCCCCCGCATCCATCACGATCTCGATATCCTGTCATCATCATCCCAACCCGACCTCCCGGGTCAGCATTCCCGTTTCCCGCCGAGATTGAAAGGGCCCCCCGAGAACGGCGGGTGTGCTCACATCGTCGCTATCCTCATCGTCCTCCTCGTCGTCGTCCGGTTCGATGATGGCCCCAGCGTCCGCAGGTCTGCAAGGATCCAAGTTTCTCTCGTTTCAACATAACAGCGACCCCACACGCGTGAGGTGGAGGGGAGACTTGGATACATTTGCGGATCGACTGGATCTACAGCAGCCGGACCATCGTCCTCGTCGTCTGGGGGTTCGTATGGCGCATCGTCGACGTCGTCTTCCTCGGTCGCTGTCGTCGTCGCGGGATGTGTCGAGGAGGAAGGTTCTGCCAAGATCACGAAGAAGGGGACATGAAAGGTTCAGGTCAGTTACAAAGGAGACGTGCTGAGCTTGGAAGCTGCGACCATGTTTACCTACCTTGTTCCTTGAGGACGCTCTCTCCGTACAGATCGTCTAGTTCGTCTGCCATGGCCTTCTGCTCGTGTTGCCCTTCAAGTGCGAAATGGGGAAATGGGGGACAAGGCTTCCCACCACGTTCCATCCATTAGGGCAAGGGTTCGCGAGAGCTACCCAAGACGATGGCGCAGGACGACGACAAGACTGTACACTCATGGAAGGGTCGGTTTGGTTATCTCTGAGCTTAGTGAAAGTCTCACACGGAGGCATGCAGATGCGGAGAATGAAAGCAAGGAGACGTGTGTCCAGCGAAGGACGGGGAAGGGGGGACAGACCGACCTTCTTTGCCCATACAGACATACCATACCATTGAAGAGCTTCGACTTACAGTAGATGGACGTGGTTCTCCTATCCCCAAATTTGCGTCATCTGCGAGCTGTCGCCCGGAAGTGCCACCGACGGTTTGCAATCGGGTATGATATGATACGCCGTGTCAATAATATACGGGTTCCTTTGGCAGGAGTTCGACAGGCCCGTGGCTTACGGCAAGCGCAGAACTCCGCCAGAACTCCGCCGAGGTCTTGACAATCCAGGAGAAATCAACCAGAAAAAGCCGACCGTTGTAGAGAACAGGACCCGAGGACATCCGAGAGATGGCAGCCATGAACACTGCATGCTCCTTGGGTTGCTTGGCCTCCGTTTTGTATCCGAGACTCGCGCTTCTCCTTCCAAAAGCTTAGTTGGCTCTATTTTGAGCGACGTCAACTGCCCATCCCAACGGGACATGCGAGCCTTTCCTCGGTTGACGGAAGCAAGATCGGTTCCACCGGAACATGGAGTCCATGCCTACTGCTATTGCCGGGCGTCGAAGCCACTCGGATCCTCGACGCTGCACCAGAGGATTGCCTTGTTGAGAACCATGCGCGTGCTGCTTGTGGGTTCTCCCCAACGGGACCCAGCCATAACTAGTCCCCTCCGTGGTACCATTTCCCATCTGTTTTCAATCTCGTCTTGTCCGTGCATTCCTCATGTCAACAAAAAATACCGTCAAACCTGTGCTCAACACAAGACGCAGCTGTGGCATTCCACTCCAGATTTTGCTCTTGAGTATGTCTAGCTAGTCCGTAGCGAGAGAGGGGAAGTCAGCGCTGATGAAGACGGGCAGCTACCATCGTGGTCGTCGCTTTGGCCATCGTCCTTCCCATGAGCATCATCATCAGCAAGGGAACCTGCGACACCCTCGATGACAGTAAGGCGTATACACGAACCTCAGCGGATGAACCCTTGACTTTCATATCGATATACAAGCAATTTCTTTTTTAGTTGTGAATCAACTGAAAGCCAGCTACATCTTACAAGTGAAGTGCTCGGAAGGCTGTGCGCTTGCGTCGCAGCATTCTCTGATGACGCCTTACGATCCAAAATACAGATCCAGAATGCATTGACGGAAGGATTCACAGAAGTTTACGAGATAGCCGAGCGAAACTCTCGATGCCTTCCCATTCGGTCCGTCCTGGACGCTGCCGGCAATGGATCCATAAACTTCCTCGACCACCCAACCCTGTACGTCCGAGAATCACACAACCCCCTTTACGATTCACTTTAAGTCGCGGGTGTGTCGGGCAGTCCTTTCTGAATTCCTTATTGAGGCAGGATCTACTCGTACCTGCAGTCGATACAACAGTTTCCGATAGTCCAGAACGCTGGATTCACGTTGGCGGCCAATGGTGATCTCGACAACATCTACGTCGCGAGGGATGCGGCCACGGCTGGTTCCCTGTGTCACACTACCGACGGGATCACATCGACGTGTCAAGAGATCGTCATCTCGAATCCCCGATTGAATGGGACCTTCGATCTGACGATGGTCCCTCATGAGGCATTTCCTAATCCACAGTCTGTCGACTATCCGGCGGGGATATGGTAAACCCTTTTTGAAGAAGAAATGTTCGAGGAGTTTCTGATCGAGTTCTCGGTTTAGGACGCAATCGCCGCTTTGGGAAGGTACACACAAAAATCGGAACGTTTTGGCGAGAGTCCAACTGACGGTCGAGGTCTGACGAAGGTCTTCCCGCCGACCCAAACGTAGGGCTCCTAGTGTTTCAGCAAAGCCAATGGTAAGGTTGCTGTCCTCAGTATCGTCAGCATACCACTCTCTGATGGACTTCGCAGGCCCGACGTTCCGCTCGGTCAAGCCGGGACTGGCCGCGCAACTGGCAATCAGGTGGTACTTATACAGACGCAATACGTGAGCGAGTGGCTACAGGTAAGAGCGAATTTCACCGTAGTATGAAGTCAGGCTACCTTACACGTTCCTCTGTTTTCACCCTTGGACGATTTTTGTCAAGGCCATCCCAACCACGCCCAACAGTGCCATCGCTGTATGGCAGCGGACGCAAGGGTTTTTGTGAGCGGCCCATATTCCGCTTCGGACACAGCTGGGGGGAACACTCATCTGTTCAAAACGCTTTTCAGAGTAGCTGCAAGCGCGGGCAGCATCAACTTCATCACTAGCGTGCCGAGCACTCACATGGCCGGAGCTTTTGTGACTAACAACATCAACGGCACGGAATCCTCAAACGAGCAAATATCGGTACAATGCTCCACACTGACAAACTCGTAGCCATACCCGTGCGCTAATCTGTCGAGCCCTTCTTTTCTCATTGCCAGCATGCATGTCAGGCTCTCGTTCGGACGTACGGCGACATCGGGTCCCTACCAAACAGGACATCCGACCACGTCGAAGGTCTCTTTCTGGAAACCGCTTTGCTGTTGGACAGTCACGGGCTCGACTTGCGGTATCTGGTCGTGATACCGGAGAAAGACATTCTTGGCACCGTTCGAGCGGCGAAAAAGCGGGCGGAGCAGATCTCCATAGTAGGTTTTATCCGTTATCGACTCGAAATGCGCGCGCTCTCTCTCTCTCTCCTCTGACTACATGACTCTGTTCGTAGGCCCTCGGAATCTCCCTGCTTGTCTTTGCATTGGCGTCCACGTTTCTGATCACTCTGCCTTTACGTCGTTTGACGGTACCTCCCTTGGCATCTGACGATCCTTCCACATCTCACAAGCTCACCAACCTCCCTTCTACCAGATCATGATGCGACGAGCATGCGACATGGACTTCTCCCTTCTCAAGTCCGGGTACCTCCGACATCGATCCTCCATCTACGAGATCTCCACGCTCCAGACCATCTTCGCGACCATGCTCGCCCGATTCGTCAACGCCATCGAAGCCAACAGGTTGCTGGCGTCCAAGGGAAGACCGAGCGACGACAGGTCTCCTGAGGAGAGGAGGGTGTCGTCGTCGACGAAGGAGAACGAGGTCCAGTCGGCTGCATCTCTGGACAGGGAGGATGGCCCTTTGGAGAGTGCCTGAAGGAAGGAGTACCGTGATCGATGGAGAGAACGAGAACCTTCTGTTTGGAGGAGGTTGTACAGCCGGCTTGACGTGCTGGATATACATTCGGATTTTTTTGTTGGATTTTTATGGTCATTTGGACGATTATACTCTTCTACTTTTGTTCCTGAAGTAGCGCGAAAGATAGCCCTCGCCCAGCGCACCTTGCGACTAGTCGGTCATGTATCTGCTTTGCTTTCTCTATCATGTCAGTTGGGCAAGTTCCTTGTAGTTGGCATCGGCTTGTGAGCGAAAGGGAGTGTCGGGTGAAGCTGCTGTTCAACGGCAACGTCCAGCGACGGCCGAGGCGGGGCCGAGGTCCAGTTCCCCGTTGCGACCCTGGCTTCGAATCAACCCATCTTCCCACAGTGATCGAAATTGCCGCAACGATGCAAGCAGAGCTCACGTGGACCCTGGACTCAACAACTCCCCTCCTCTCCGTCATCTCCCTCTGCCAACCAGGAATCGATTCGTCATCCTCCTCTCAGGCACCACCACCCGTCGTCAAAGCATCACTCCCACCTTCCACGCCATATCAAAGTCCAGAGCTCTCACTGAAACTACAGCAACCCACGCGTCTCGCCAGAGTCCGCGTCAGCTGCTCGGCGAGCTCCATCGAGGTCTACGCCGGTGATGAGTATCTTGGGACCATGCCGAGACGGGTGGGAGACGCGGTGGAGGGGCAGGAAGAGATCACTCACGGTCTGGACTTGGATGCACACGCAGCGACGAGAACGTATCATATCAAGGTATAGTACATCTCTGCACACCTTTCGTACGATCTTGAGCGGAACAGAGGGAGCATAGGAGGCTCTTTCATGTCAGTTCCGTGCATCCCTCTGCCTCCTACTTCACGACACCATCTTATCGGGCGCAAAAACAACCGCAAAAACCCTGCACCACCACTTTCTTTCTCGGATCGTCTCCATCTAGTTCCTCCTCCCGAAGCACGATCGGACGACCCTTACGATCTCCCGAATCGACGTCATCTCCTTATCATCGACATCCGCGACCCATCCGCCACAATCCCAATCCCAACCCTCCTCCTCCTCCTCCTTCGACATGACCGCAGTGAGGGCGCTGATAGCCGACATGCCAACCGCGCACATATCGCCAGCCGCCCACCGTCTCATGTCGCAGATGGACGGTCAGGGTTCGATGAACCCGATGGACTGGCTCGCCATGATGGCCTCCGCCGCCTCCACCGCTGCACCTTCGAATCATCAAGCGGGCATACGGACCGACGGGAACCGTAACCGCGATCGTGCTGCCGCGGGTCCGTCCGTCGATCCGCCGGGGACGACGTCGCCTCCTGCCTTCCTGGGGTCTCTGGTCGGCGTCGTCAACGATCGGATCGATAGGAGGTTCGTGGAACTGAGGGATCATGTGGACAGGAGGTTGGATAGGATCGAGGGGGCTCTGGCCTCCCTCGTCGAGATACTGGTAGGGAAGGAGAGTCTGGATGAGGACGTGACCGAGCATGTCGTCGATGATGACGATGGTGTGGAAACGGGTGAGACCGGAATCGTGCGTCTTGAGACTCGGGATAGAGCTGGGGATGTGGAACCCATCACTCAGCAGCACGTCGAGGAGTTGACGTTGGATTGATCATTAAGGAAAATTCCTCGGCGTCCTGCATCTGGAGCCGATCCCGGATCCGCAAGCTTCCGTAGGAGAGAGAGCGCTCTTCTTGAGCCCAGCGCTGTACGGTAATCCTGGTATAATTTCTTGCTGGGATTTTGCCAACAGTGCGAAAGATGCAGAAGGAAGAGGGTTGTGGATACGCATATAGGAGAGGGCATGGAATAGATGCGTTGAAGTATAGTACAGACGAAAAAAGAGGAAATCATCCCGCGACATCTTCAGTCGCATAAAGCTTGAATGTCCGATCGTAAGACGCGGTCGCGATGAACTGGCCGTCTAGACAATCGCAACAATGAGAGTGCAAGGGGGTCAGTAACCAACCGTAAGAGACACGGACTCGCTAGGCGGGCTAGTTCCTCACCTCCAGACACGTCGCACGACATGACCTTTCCCTCGAGACCCGTCAGCGCCTTGACGGGCTTGTAGTCGCCGTCCGTCCACACCTTGCAGGTACCGTCGTACGAGCTCGATACCAGGAAGGAACCGTCCATCAGTTGCCGTCGCATCGTCGTCGTGCCTTCCCGAGCGTCCGGGTCCGCTTTCACCGCTGACGGAGTCCCTGCTTCAAGGACTCCCTCCATGGCCGTACCGTTCGTGTGTTGCGCCGTCGCGGCCGCTGTTGGTGCCGGTGGCGGTAGAGGCAGAGCGGCGGCCGCTCCGACGTTCTCCTCGACCACGTCCCGCTGCTCCTGCATCTCCTCGACCTTCATGACATCCGCTCTGAAGTCCCAGGGTTCCGTGCTCTGGTTCTCAAAGTCGTCGGAAGCGTGCCAGTACTTGACCTGGGTGACCAGACTCGTGTGGGCGGGTACCGTATACATGCACTTTGCCGCCCTCATGTCCCACACCCTGATGGAATTGTCCTGGGAGCCCGTCGCCAGCTGGTACCCGTTCGGACTCCAGTCGAGACAGAGCACGTCCTTGACGTGACCCTGGAGGACCATGATGGACTTGCCCGTCCGAAGGTCCCAGACCCTACCGATCGAGTCCATCCCTCCGGTGGCGGCGAGGGCTCCGTCGGGTTGAAACCCGATGGCGAAGACCTCGCGGGAGTGGCCTTCCTGATGTAGAAGCTCCTGCTGGGTGGAAGCGTCCCACAGACGCCAGGTGGAGTCGAACGAGGCCGTCCCGATGTAGCGGCCCGTGGGATGGAACGCCACACGGGTAACCCTTAGATCGTGACCGACCAGGCTGGCGATGGGGAACTCGCTGGTGAGGCTCCATAAGTTGACGCCTCCGTCCGCTGCTCCGCTAACGATGTTGACGGAGCCTGGAGATTGCCCGCGCGTAGCGTTGGGATGGAAGGCTATCCCGCTGACGCGATCCCGATGACCCTTGAGTGTATGAAGGTTTGTGCAGTCTGGTACGCTCCAGAGCTTAACGGTCCCGCTCCAGGATGCGGTCGCGAGCATACGTGAATTTGGTGAGAAGGTGCAGAAGGAGAGAGGCCGCTCATCGCCGTACTGCAGGGATCGGGTTTCAAACGTCTTGAGGTTGGTGTAGAATTCGTGTCGCATCTTTTTCCGTTGTGGATAAGGCAGGAGAAGCTCGGCGGAATGTCCGTCTAACCGGGCTTTCGAGCTGGTGAAACAACGAAAACAGTGAGCGAGCCTGTTCTACCACCTAAGATCTCCCGCTTCGAGCAGCCCCGAGAGTATGACTGACCGTGCTATTGAGAAGCTGGCAATGTCCCTCCGTGCCTCTAGCAGCTCGTCAGGACCGTACGTGTAGAACTCCTCCTCGGGCTCCTCCTTCTCCTCGTCCCCGCTCTCCTCTTCACTCTCATCCATCATGTCGGCGGGATCCGTGCTGTGGATCTTCTGAGCCAATATAGCTCGCAATCGATCTCGTCGCTCTGCCGGCTGGAGAGATCATACACCATTCGTCAATCTCCAGGATTGTCTCTCTCGATCCAACGACCGAAATCTGGCCCCTGCCCCCCCGACGTTACCCCTTCGGCGAACAGCGTGATGGGTTCCCCCTCCTGTCTCAACCGTGCTCGGACGCGCAGGTCGTCGGTCGGCACGGCCAGCGTCCTCGCGATACGTTTCCTCTCGAACTCCTCGAGGATGGCCTGGTGCTCGGCCTGAGCCCGGGAGGTGGACTCGGAGTGCTCGACGTCCTCATCCCCTAGTTGGTCCAGCGTCAACCCTGCCTATGAGAGAAGATCCCGGAGTCATTATGAAGGTTCGACCTGGTCTACGGGGAGATTCCGGAGGAGATCACTTTTGCGCTGGTGGGTTGGTGATGAAGAAACCTTACCCTGGAGCCGTTGGCCTGCCCACCTCTCACGACCCTATCGTCCTCCTCCAGACTTCCAAAATGGATCCGTGTCCTGTCGCCCATAATAACGTCCCGACGCTTGTCAAGTATGCTGCTTGTGGTAGAATATGAGGTGAGTTTGCAGATCGAAACTGAGGCTAAGGTACACGTGGCTGTGCAAACAATTCAAGCAAATCCGTGTACACACAGTGGCCAATTTATCGCTCTCCTCCTGAGAGTAACATCTATATGGGTCCTTCGAACGCTGGAAAAACTTCGAGCCTTCAGACCAAACCACTTGAATACGCTATTACGAGGATGGTACTGCCAAGTCGAGGTGGGGTGGTAAGAGTGCCTGACTGCGCCTCTTCTGTCCCGCCTTCCATTTCCTGTACTCTCCCTTGACGACCTCGACGAGTGCGGGATCCACCTCGCGCTTGCGTTCGGCCATCATCGCGATGGTCGTGTAGAATATCTTGTCGGTGTAAGGTATCCTCGCCTCGATCATGTCCGTCGTAAGGACTTTGACAGCGTCTTCGGCTCTCCCGCATCGGAGGAGACCCTCGACGTAGGACCCGTAGACGTTGGACCACTCGGACCTTGTGATCTTCATCCCGCTCTCGTGAGCTCGGAGGGTCCGCCACGTGTTGGTGAG
>JADGJA010000073.1:0-49794 GCA_027596035.1 Thoreauomyces humboldtii | reverse complement strand
AGGGGTAGAGGCAGAGGACGGGGTAGAGGCAGAGGCAGAATACCTCCGGGGTAGTTAGCGCTACCCTATCCTTACTTTGGCCGTCACTTACTTTGGTGACACAAATGTAACCTTCCCACGCCCCTTCCGAAAAATGCTGGATATACACGTATGTATACTGTAACATGTACCAATCAGCGTACAGCTTGAAGGGGCACTCTTCGACAAAGGAGAGGGGTATAGACGATCTGCTTGCCACGGCGACTCAGGTTAGATCAACCGGTGGAAGGCATTGCTGTTCTTTCCCGAACCGTCTCATGACGGGGTTTCGCTTTACGGGTGCGCCTGTTTCCACCTTCCTACTGTACATCGTCCCGGCAAAGTCTAGTTACGGTACATTGGGTTTCTCATATCATAAGTGAAACCTTCGGGCCTTGACTCGTGTGCAGAGCGGGTTCAACGATCTGGTGTGCATCGTGGTGGGTTCTTTTTGGACAGCATCTCAAACTGTCCGCCACTTGGCTTGCTCCCGTTGTCCGCGCCGCACCGAGACATCTTGGCATTCTGATCGCTTTGGCTGCTTCCGGCAATCTTGCTCGCATACACATTCTCACTGTTGCTCCGTGTACCAAGCATTCTTCCTCTTCGCCCATCTCTTTGTGCTGCTTCTCGGTTGCTTTTGTATTGACCCCGTGTTCTTCAAGCTGAGCTAGCGTTCTATTGCTCACCATGGCTACAATGGACACCAACCTCATTAAAACAAGTATGTTCTAGCCGAACCTTTTTCGTTTACTCTTTTTGGAAAGCTGAATTTGATTGTTACTTGCTCAGTCAACAAGCTGCAGGATGCCTTCACTGCTGTTGGCGTTGCGAACCCAATCGACTTGCCGCAGGTATTTTTCGTGGCACACTGACGGCATCGTTTCATTCCACCGAACCCCGAGGTATCTGACTTACACCGACTGTTCTCAGATCACTGTCATTGGAAGTCAAAGTAGCGGAAAAAGTTCTGTTCTGGAGAACATCGTTGGCCGCGACTTCCTTCCTAGAGGTACCGGGAGACCTCGTACGGACACGGTCCACCCATGAGCTCCCCGCTGACGCTCATCGTTTAGGAACCGGAATTGTCACCCGTCGACCTTTGGTCTTGCAGCTAATCAATCGGCCCAACTCAAAGGGAGAAGTAGGAGGCGTAGCCTCCACCGAGTTCAACCACGCCGGTGCCCCTGCGGTCACGGCAGGAACTGCGACGCCACCTAACGGTCCCTCAACGGAAGCTGACGAGGAATGGGGAGAGTTCCTGCACATTCCTGGAAAGAAGTTCTCGAACTTTGATGAGATTCGCGAGGAGATCGTGAAGGAGACTGAGACGAAAACCGGCAAAAACGGTGGAATCTCTCCAGAACCCATCAACCTGCGCATCTACTCGCCGAACGTTCTCACATTGACTCTCGTGGATTTGCCCGGTCTGACCAAGGTCCCCGTTGGAGACCAGCCGAAGGATATCGAAAAGCAGATCCGTGATATGTTGATGAAGTTCATCACCAAGAACAACGCCATCATCCTTGCAGTTACTGCGGGAAACACGGATCTGGCCAACTCTGATGGTCTAAAGCTCGCTCGGGAGGTTGATCCCGAGGGGGTACGGACCATCGGTGTCCTTACCAAGATCGACCTGATGGACCAGGGCACGGATGTCGTGGACATCTTGGCTGGACGGGTGATTCCGTTGCGTCTTGGTAGGCCATTCATATTACATGTGCCAGTTGTTGCTTTAAATTGACAGTAGCATCCAGGTTATGTCCCGGTGATCAACCGAGGCCAGCGTGACATCGAGAACAAGAAGAAGATCACCGTCGCGCTGGAAGGCGAGCGAAGCTTCTTCGAGAACCACTCCTCCTACAAGAGCAAAGCTCAGTACTGTGGAACTCCCTTCCTTGCAAGAAAGCTTAACATGGTGCGCAATGTCTCCTTCCTACAGACAGGTCTCTTCCATTGACGTTCTTTGACATAGATCCTGATGCACCACATTCGTAACACGCTCCCGGAGATTAAGGCGAAGATCCAGGCTGGGCTTGTCAAGTATGCACAAGAGCTCACCCAGCTCGGTGACGTTCTGACGGAAGACCAGACTAGCCAGGTATTTTCTGAATCATGTCTCTCGAATGTAGGCTATGTCTGATCGCTGAAAATCTTTAGTCCAACATCATCCTCAACGTAATCACCGAGTTCACTAATGAGTATCGAACGGTTATTGATGGTACATCCAACGAGATCACCAGCGACGAGCTCAGTGGTGGTGCGCGTATTAGTTTTGTCTTCCACGAAATCTACGGATCCGCCATTCGCACCATGGATCCCTTCGATCAGATCAAGGATGTGGATATCCGGACGATTTTGTACAACTCCTCTGGCTCTTCTCCAGCGCTGTTCGTCGGAACGGCCGCGTTCGTACGTGCGATCCTTTTTATCAATTGCACTGTGCGGACAACTCAACCACATTTCGTTTCCAGGAAGTCCTGGTGAAGCAGCAGATTCGCCGACTCGAAGAGCCCAGTTTGAAGTGCGCTTCTATGATCTACGATGAGCTTGTTCGGATCTTGAACAAGTTGCTACAGAAGCAGGTAGAATGACTTCTTGCGATTCATACGCGTCAAACGCTGCGATTTCTCATGCAAAGCCCGAGTAGATTTTCAAGCGTTTCCCCGCCATGAGGGAGAAGTTCTATGGTGTTGTCATCAACTTTTTCAAGGTGATCACTACCATGGGAGTCTGCCATATATTTCTGCCCTGACAAAAATTTTGCGGACAACTCTAGAAATGCATGAACCCCACGAACAAGCTTGTCCAGGATCTGATTGCTGGAGAAGCCTGTTACGTCAACACTGGTCATCCCGACTTTATCACCGGCCACAAGGCGATGGCTATTGTCAACGACCGCGTAACAGCTTCTAAGGCTCCCCCACCGCAGCCTCCTGTGGATCGAGACGCCAAGGGTCCCCGATCTTCCACCAACTCCCCCGCCGTTAACCAGCTTCCCGTCAGGGATCCTAACGCCGACATCATCTCCCAAGCTAACAGTCAGGACGGCTTCTTCGGCAGCTTTTTCTCCAAGAAGAGGAGACCCGGAATCCTCGAGAACCCTCCAGCTGTCCTGAAAGCCTCAGGCAACCTCTCCGAGCGAGAGTACATGGAGACGGAAGTCATCAGTATGTATGTCGTTCTACTTCCTGACGTACTCGGTACTAACGTGATACCTTTGCCACCGTGATTAGAGCTCCTTCTCTTGTCGTACTTCTCCATTGTCAAGCGCACTGTCTCGGACCTGGTCCCTAAGTTTGTCATGCTCAAGCTCGTCCAGCACACCAAGGAGGAGCTCCAGCGCGAGCTTCTCGCCGAGCTGTACAAGAAGGAGGTCTTCGACGACGCACTCCAAGAGAGCGACTTTACCAAGCAGCGCCGCCAGGAATGCAGGAAGATGATCGAGGCGTTGCAAAAGGCGGACGAGATCATTGCCGCTGTCTAGAGTCCAAACAAAACCACGAAAAGGGACGGGTATTCCCAAACATACATTTGAATTTGATAACGATCTTTTACATGCTTCAGTCCTTCACACATTCGATGCGTATGTAGCTTCCGATACGGAGGCATTGGTTGCGTAGCGAGGACCCTAGTGAGCTGCTCGCAAGACCTATCATGCGAGGCAACGATCTACGATCTAGGAATCCTTGCTTAGTAATGTTCACCCCGGGCGGAAGTCTGTACACTTTCCCCCAAACCACTCCTACCTCGCGGATCTCTCCAACTCTGCTTTTGAGATCTTGTCCATAAAGCTCTTGCAAGCGAAGCCGTATAACTTTATTGTTCAGCTCGCTGAATCGACCCTCTTCAAACAGCCAGCTGCGTTAATAGCCAGGCGAAGACGTTTCTCTATTCCGTGTCAGCCTCAATGCCTCACCGTATTCCTGAAGGATACGTCTAACACCCGTCTCCAGATCTTCCTCGGTGAGATCTTGAGATATCGCGCTGGTTGCAGCCTTCTCCAGTAGTGCGGAGATGGGCGGCTGTAGTACTTTCAGGGGAGTCTGAGGACTCGATGGAGCCCCAATGCTGTCGACACGGGTGGGTAGAGATTCCAGGGTAAGCGGGGTTCCAATATGTTGAGGGTGGTCGGGTCGTCGGTTTGGTTGTCGGGTCGTCGGGTCGTCGGGTCTGATGGTTACGGGAGTTATTGAAGATTGAGCACTCATCTCCACAGCAGAATCCGTAGCGGAGGACTTTGCAGCTGGACTTTGCGCGGGTGAAGCATCTGTCGGGGGATCTTCCCGAGCAGGAGAAGCTGTTGCTGATGCCTGCGAACTATTCTGCGCTGTTGCTGGATTGATTTGTTCTCTTCTGGAGATATCGCTACGACTGCTGCGCGCGTGAGACGGCGAAGCTTTCGAGTGGTCTTCGAACGCAGCCTGCATGTCGAAGTAATCCGCATCATGTGCTTGGTCCTCCGAGGATATTTCCAAGGGGGATGCTACGGGAAGCAAAGATGAGCGAGAGAGACTGATCGAAGGTCGAGGTTTTGCGCTGTCCGCGGAATGTTCCAAGGCAATGGTGGTGAAGCCAGTTGCGATAGAGAATGTTCGGGCAACGGGAAGGCGGTTTCGCGGAGCTTCGGGGCGCCACCAACTTAGCACGGAGCCAAGGATAGGAAGCATACGAAGAATGCTTGGTTGCTAAGATAACAGAATGAGCGTACGTTCGTCTCTTCACGCAATAGTACAAGATCCCATGGTGTTCGCCAAGCCGTAGGAAGCTGCGAAAGAAACTCACCTCTTCTTCCTCGTCCGTTCGTAGCTGCCGCTCAGCCTCTTCGATCCCTTGCTTGATTACGTTGGCAATCCGCGCAACGAAGTCACTCTTCCGCTCGAGTTTTACCGCCTCCTTCATAACAATATCAACAATGCTCGGCAAATCATCAATCGTGAAGGGCTTTGTGGCCTATCCGAATAGCGAAATAAGTGCATGACACTACGCTATAGCAATCCCAAAGTAAGCATACCAGCCCAATCGTAACACAGCTACGTGATTGCCCATGAAGAGCAATTGGCGGAATAGCGTTCAAAGCTGATCCACCGCCGAAAAGCCTGGTCTCAGTCCCGAGACTCTGCAGCGCAACAGCAAGATCGCCGTTTAGCCGGTCCAGGTCGCCGACTACTTCCAGAGAGATTGACCCGGCGTGTGGGTCGATGTAGGCTGGCGTGTATCGGATCGCACCCAGCAGAATCGGAAGGCTCGACTGGCCTTCCAGCTGGTTCACGTCCACAAAATGTAGCTCCTTGCGCTTCTCTACAGCTTTTCGGAAAGCCGTACGCGTTTCAAATGCCGAGGTAATTCGCTCTGCTTCCTGCTTGAGCGCTTTAAAGGTAAGGTCGGCACTGGCGGTTTGACTCCGCACAGATATTCCTGAGAATCAATGGGCCTCCAATGAGCTAAGCTTCCAGGCTAAAATTGAGATTCAAGCATACCATTATGAAACGGACGGAATCTAATAAACACTGAGCCCAGCGCTGACACAAGGTCGAGCCCTAAGGCGCTTCTGAGCGTTGGTGGTGTATGCACAAAAAGCTAATGAAGAAAGGGTGAGGTTGAGGTCGCTGGTGAAGTGGCAAGACCGACGGACTGCCCACCTGCTGAGTGACTGACGAGCTCCATTGCGCAGACACAATATTTTCTGGAATCCAGGTATCCACAGGTGCATAGCGAACAAGTAACATCGGGCTACCTGGTGAGGAAACGAGCTCGAGGGATGCCGCGGTGCGAAGCGTAACGAGTGCATTCTCCATCTACTCGTATGTGTCAGTATAAGATACTTATAGGAAATGCCATGCGGAGACGCGCTAAAAAAGGTTCACACACCAGCGCAGCGCCTTCTCGCGACGCTCTTGTTGTCGTATCCCAGTCCCATGCGTTGGCCGCAAACCAGAGCGGAAACGTGGCGGTAACGTGGTGGACGGCCTCGATCGCAGATGTCTGAAGATTTTGCTCTGTAATGGTGTTGATTGAGTCCGACGCTGCATATTTCAAAGTGGTTACGCCGTTGACTGTGTCGTCCAATGTCAAGGGGACAATTCCCGTCATAAAAGGATCGAAAGGAATGGTCCCTTTGACAACATCTTCGGCAGTCTCGGGTGCAACAGCCTTGGGCTGTGCAAGGTCTAAGGGGCCAGCAAATATCATCTGATCTCAGAGTGAACACACGAAGCAGGGGAATCATGTACAGGGGCGTTCACTTTACCATGGGAGATATCCAGGGAGCCCATATGGAGCCGCCGAGATCCATAGAAAAGGAATGGGCCTTTTCTGCCACCAGAGGTAAAGGAGAATCCCACGTCTCCAGATGGCGGAAAGATGCTCTGAATGCGATTGAGGTTGCGTTAGAAAACGAACTAATGAAGCCTCGAGTGACGGTTTCCCACAATACCCTTCAATATGTAACCAAACTCCAAACTCGTCGCAAAGAGCTCGCAACTCGGTGAAAGGGTCAGATTGACCAATTACTGGAGTTGCTACTCTGGCTACTAGGAGCAGTGGTGTTCGGCCAGCCGCGCCATCTGCCTTCAAGTAGTGCCTTAGACGCTCCACATCTATGCTTTCGCGGTGGTTATCGACCGGAACTGAGGAAAGCGTAGCACAAGCGTTGTATGAGCGATAAGAGGATTATTTTCGGATCTCAATTTCAACTCCCACCTGATTTGATCAGAGTGGCGCATTCTAAGCCCTGCAAAGAGCTCTGGATTGAGTCATTCCATTTCACATGGTCCTTATCGGCCGCGAAGTAAACAACAGGAATGACTTGTGATGTATTTGCCATGTCTCGTGCGTGAAGCGCTCTGGAAAATGCTGGCGTTGTTCATAAGTTAGAATCCATGTACTTGCATCATTGGAAGTGTGGTGACCAAGCGCTTTCATAGTTTCATACCTTTCGCAAGGAAAGGCAGAGGCGAGCAGTCGCGGTCCTGAAATTGTATGTCGCCCGCAGTGACATTGATGTGAGATTGCAGCCACGCAGTGCTGAAGAACATTAAAGTAAGATGCCGTGAAGTCCTTTAGCCGAAGCCTGCGATCACAATCAACAGTCCAAGACTTACACTTCTCCGTACACTTGCTTTTCCAAATCTGCCCGCAGAGAAGAAGGAACATGGTGTTCGTTCGCCAGCAGGGATGCAATCTGAGCACAGCAGGCCGCTGCTTGCTTCGCTCTGTCAATAGGCAATCAGCATGACTAGGCATGTGACGCTTAACAAGTGCCGTTAAACCACTAACCCTTCGGCCCCTGGATCTGTTGCCACAGCTTCGCTAATCGCGTTCCGAAGGCCCTCAAGAACGGCTGCTGTGGTTGGATAAGGTGCGGACGCTGCGCTTTCAAGCACCCATCGTTGACACTGAAGTAGGCATTCCTGCAGCGCATTTGCTTTGAGGGTAAGTCATTGTGACCGATAGACGAGGGGATTCTTTGGAAGCACCTTCCAAGCCGCCTGGACGCCTGTCTCGTTTACTGCCATGTTCGAAGATTCTGGTCATGAAGGTTTCCTGAGCAGATCTACAAAAACGCGGCAAGCACCTTTTCGACCGCCGTGTGAATGTCATTCCCGACACGACCACATTTGCAACAGAATGAAAGAACATTAACGCAAACACGAGTGAAGACACCCGTTGTACCTCCCCGATGACATCGGGTAGTCCCCAAGCCCAAAGGCGAAGCGGACACTTGGAACCTGGAGGTTCAATCTTTTGCTCTATACTTAGGACATACCTGCCCTTCACGGACGTAGATGAAGTTGATCTCTACACGAAGATTGCGAGTAACTACGAGGCACGCACCGAGCATACAAATGGGCTCAGGTTAACATTTCCGCTTCGTTTCTTAGACAGCGCTAGTTTGCAATGTAACTTTAATAGGTGATAGAGAGGAGAGTCCCTATACTTCGTGCAGAGCTGAGAATATCAGTCACCACTTGAGACTGCAAGACACTACGGAAGCCTCGCTCGCGAGTTGTCGACTCTCTACTATTATAGAGGGTCACCGTCTGTCAGGCAGAGCGCTTTTGGAGGGGAGGAAAACAGAGTACGTGGAGACCTGCGCCACACCCCTCTCCTCTCTCCATTCCTTCTTTGGGGGGTTGCGCGCTTTCATAGATCCCTCAACATCCATCCATCGCCATACTCCCACCTCAGTTCCACCACGGACCTTTTCTGACGAGGATCAGTTATCAGTCACAGTAAGAGGCTTTTTATCTCCTTAGAGGTAGCACCTGTACTCATCTCTTTTGTTAGATAGAAGTTATCCATACAACCACCGCCCCCTTCCCCGACTCTCCTTCTCTTCCCGCGTTCAACGCTTCCTTTTCGGCTCCCTTCTCCGGAGCAATGGCGTACGGAACAAGCGAACACTGGGAAAGGGCTTCCTCTTGGGGAGGCATGGCTGGTGCTGTTCCGTCTCACCAGTCGCCGTCGCACATCTACGCCTCCCCGCCAGTACAACAGCCAGCTGCGTTTCACTCGCAACGCAACGGGCTAAAAGCCGCTGCCAACGTCATAGATAGTCACGATAATCACGACAAGTACCCCGAGCTTTCAGACCTTTTGGACCGTGCACAGGATCAGCAGAGCGCCGACGAGGCGATAGCCTCTGCCGGCCAACAGAACTGCCTTCGTACCGGCGACTTTATACCGCTGCCGGACTATGTTTACGAGCAGTACAATTCAGTTCAGTGCAAGGCTTTCATGGGCTTGTTTCCGGAGATCGAACGTGTTTGGATCACTATGGACTCGCGGCTTTATCTTTGGAATTTCCAGCATCCGGGAAAGACCCCGACGACATGCTTCGACGATCAGGAACAGATCATAACAAGCGTTGGCTTAGTCAGGCCGTTGCCGGGCGTGTTCCTCGAGCAGATTGACTACATTTTAGTGGTTGCCACTCGTCTCGAGCTCATCATTCTCGGGATCGCCTTTGAAATCAAGGGAGACCCCTCTACGCAGCTTACGTTCTATCAAACACATCTCTCGGTTCCTTCGGACAATGAGCATTTCGTCCAGATTGACGGGACCGAGGAGGGACGTATCTTTTTGCGAACACTTTCCGGAAAGCTCATGGAATTGAGGTACTCTGCCAGCGAAGGTTGGCTTAGTCATAAAATTCAGCTCGTCAATCACTCCACGACGAACTTTTCCTTTATCACACCAACATTCCTACAAAATTACACCATGGAGCCGCCCATCTATCTCATGGCCGTCGATCGAGCACGTAAGCGCATATATACGCTGACGGAGACCAACGATCTTCAGGTCATTCTTCTCGGCGAGGACGGCAAAAGCTTCCGCCGGCAAAACAAGCTGTCCGATGTCGTTGGCAGAGCCTTGTCCGGGTCCTCTCGTCATGATGACTACGTTCGAATCCAAGGCCTATACCCAGTATCCTCAGCAGAGTCCTCACTCATCGTGCTCGTGGCGATCACCAGTCATGGCGATCGCATCTTTTTCCGGCGGAACGGTTCCGGGCCCTCGTCTGACGACGGGATCGACCTTGCTTACACCTCGTCGCCAGTTCAACGCATAGTGGGACCAGAGCTGTCCGTGCATGAGTGTCTGTATACGGATGGCTTGTTGCTTGCTGCGCAGGCACTGACCCAGGAGACCGATCGCATTTACAGTATCTCGCTCAACGCAGGAGCGGTAGCACAGCAGCCTGCAAAAATGTGGATAGACGCTTACTCTTATCACGACGAAGAAGGAAAGGTCTGGCAGATATCCGAGGTTCGCCGATCACAGACTACACTCGCAGCTCAACTGGCCGGACGGGTGGAGCCGGGAAGTGTTTTCAACGAGCTCGCTACACAATTGGTCACTTCACCGCGAGAGTTCCTCTTGCTCACGAATCAAGGGATATGGGGCCTACGGAAGCTGCGTCCCATTGACTTGTTGTGCGAGCTGATGGCCGCCGCTCCAGAACAAAGGTCTGGCGGTATCGAGGAGTTTGCACACACCTACGGTTCTGCAGAAGCCTGCGCCATGTGTCTCGCAATTGCATGTCGTCATCCAGCCACGGATACTGCGTTTCGAGAATACGCCGGAACAAACAACGCGCAACTGACGTCAGCCGCAACCAGACTTTTTGATGAGTTTGGGGGACGTCCTTTTGTTCAGCACGCGCAGGCGCCACCTGATACCAACGGATCTTTGCTCGGCACTGCCGTAATCACATCAGAAGTCAAGTTCAGCGGCCGACACGACGGTCTTGCGCTGTACTTGTGCCGTATCCTGAAGCCCGTCTGGAGGAACTACGTCGTTGTCACAAAGAACAAGCGGGTCGTTTCCAACTTCGAACCCGACACGCTCAGCACTATCCTTACCGCACTCCGTAGCTTGGAAGATTTTTTGGCGCAGAGGCCAACGTTCACCAACTTGCCAACGCCGGACAACAGACCGAGCGCCGATGGCGAGGCATGGAGAGCAGAGCAGGAGTCACTGCACAATCTTCATGATCTTCTGCGCATGAGTACAGAGACTATCGCGTTTCTCCTCATGGTTGTCGAACAGGACATTAGCGCCGTATTCAATACCATGCGACCTGAGCAACAAGAGCTGATTCTTGACATGAAGTTTCAGAACGCGATCACGGAGGAGGGCGGATTGGAAGTTACCCGTGCTTTGATGATCTCTTACATCGATATCAAAATCAGGGATGAACAGAACATGGACGCCATCGGAGAAGAACTCCAGAGCGTTTGCCCATCCATTTGCCGACAAAACGATGTTATCCTCTTCAAAGGAATCGAGTGCATACAATCAGCAAGAAATCAACCTGCTGGGGCTGAACAGGCGCAGAACATTCAGGAGGCTCTGTCGCTGTTTTATCAAGTTATGCCACATATCCAGTTCGACAAGCTGACGGAGATCGCGGAGCAGCTCAAAGATATGGAAAACTATGAAGGAGCCGTCGATCTGGTTCTGCTTTGGGCCAAAGCTCAGGGGTATTCTGAGGGCGTTCCGGATCCGCGCAGCTCGTCCGCTTACGGATATCAAGGCGGCCACCAAGACAGCTACCAGGTTAACTCACTGAGTCAGCGCCAGACTGCGTATCGGATCGTGTTTTCGATCATCGAATCTCTGGAAGCTTTGTCTCAAAGCGTGTCGAGCTTCGCTCAAGATCAGCTCCTTACCCTTCGCGTCCACATCGTCCGCAAGGCACTTGCGCGGGATGACCAGCTATTCCATGAGGAATTCTATACATGGCTTATTGAGAAGAGCCGAGTGGAAGATCTCCTTACTCTCGATACTCAGTATCTGGAAGACTTCTTGAAGCAGAGCAGTCACCTCCCGGAGCGAGTGCAACTCCTTGCCCAGTTCTACGTGAAGAATGAGCGTTACTCCGAAGCTGCCTACGTTTACCGGAACCAAGCTGCCGCGCCCAAGTAAGATAAGCACGACGTAGAACGTTCATCACTCGACCTTTTCCTTACATTCCGTGTTTCTAGTCTTGACTTCGATACCCGAATCGAGTACTTAAAGCTCGCGGTTGTGCAAGCTCGTACCTCCCTATCGGCCCAGCGCAACGTAGATCGCCAGGGCTTAGAGCAAATCTTGGAAGAAGCTGAGATTGCAGAGGTGCAAAGGGCACTAATCGGAGCCCTCTCGTCGCACTACGAACGACTTGGCGTGACACCAGAAATGTTCGAGAACCTCAAGTCGAGCTTCTTGAGCATCAACGACGTATGAACACATTCAACGGATTTCTGTGCTGATCTTCATATGTTCTGACCCCGAAACTCTTCCTCAGCTTTACAATGCTTACGCCAAACCCTGCAAGCTTTATGAAGTGCAGTTGCAAGTGCTTTTTGTTTCGGAGACTAGCCACGTTAGAAGTCACGCGGAAAAGATTTGGACAGAGCTCATCCGGAAAAGTAAATGAGGATCGCACTCGGGTCGCAAGTTCAGAAGGCTGACTCCTTGCCCGTCGCAGCTCGGGAGGACGCCATCAACTCTCACGGAGACGTGTTTGCAGCCTTGCGCCAAAAAGTCCGTGACGTTGGCCGCAAGTTCCATACTGATGACAACGTGTTCCCCGTCTGTATGTATCATCCCTCGTTTCTGACGAAGTTCTCGGTCCTCACGCACTATCTTACGCTCTCCGACTGTAGCTTTTCTGATCAACCGGTTGGAACAAGAAACTTATGAAGCAAAACAGCAGAACCAGCCCGTCCCCGAGTCTGGATGGGTGGTGAAGACACTGCGATCAGTCGACTGTCCGTTCCCAGTCATGTTCCGAGCTTACAATGACATCTTCGAGGCCAAGGTATGGGATGGTGTCGAGAGTTGCGTATAGACGGAGATGCCTGACCGTGGGAACTGTACCCGCCTTTTTTTTCTTCAGCTGGCACCGTGGTCATCTGCACGCGCTCTCACCTTCCTCTTGGAGGACGTTGCAGTCCTCATCACCGAGTGGCTCCGAGATCGCAAGAACCCCGACGGATCCGCGGATGTACCCGTGCAGGTTCTCGACGATGCCATCCAGAAATACCTCGTCACGGTCCACGATGGCGACGCACGGGAGCTTGTCGGAAAGCTACAGATGCTCGCTCACCGCATCCGCGAGCTATAGGACGTTGCTTTTCACATTTCTGCTCCAAGGAACAAATTTGACTACCATCTTATATACTGAGATATTGAAACGGTCGAGCATCACGAAGACAGGGGCTCCCGGAGAGGTTCATGCTCGTATTGTCTTCTTGTCGCTGACTTTGGAGAAGATGCATCAGCGGCTTGATACGTCAGTGGACAAAAGTCAAGTCCCCCCACGTGTACTTTATTTCAGCCCCAGTAGCTATCGAAGGGACTTGACTTCTGTCCTAGAGCTTTGCCGTACTCTGTCCTAGAGCTTTGCCGTACCAAGTGACCAGGTCCAAGTCCCGGGCCTGAAGCATCCTCACGGAGACCGCTGTGGCGGAGGCCGCACGGAGAAACAATGTTCCTTTTCCTCGGAGTCGGAGGCACCTTTCCTTCTTCCTTCTGCGCACAACGTCATCGGGAGTGACTGGGGGGGAAATCCCGCCAAAAAAAAAAGTGAACAGAATGTTTCGCGACCCACTACTTTTCTCTCCTCGTCTCTGGTTGCCGGCTTTCCCAACCAAGTCCAATCCGGCTTCAGAAAGACATTTGCCCCCTTGCTGATCTATATACTTTACTCCATTCAGTCGGTCGTCCACCCCCCCCCCCCTTCGAGCTCTCGTTAGCCTCATCCACCACTGCCTCGCCAACCGCGTTCGCAATGTCTGCAGCGACCTTACCATCCTACCGCGTCGGTGACGACGATACACCTCGCCAGCAGTTGTCCTCGAGGAACCACCGGAAACAACGGCATCATCTGGCCACCCCCATGAACAACATCTCCCTCCACATCGCCATCCTCTTCACCCTGGGCTCCGTGGCCTGGTGCGTGAACGGACTCTACACAAAGTTCCCAGACGGCATGAGAGTCTCGGAAGGACTCGCCAGCACCATCGCCATATGGGCCGCCTTTGCCGGAGGATGGCTGTTCGAGGGGGGAGCGTTCCTCACCTACCTCGAGGCGTGCAACGTCGATCACCCCCCGCCGCCTCCGTCCGCCAAGGTCGCCGAAGCCAAGGGTCACGAACTGGTGGCCCGCGAGGAAACCTACCGCAGCCTCAACTTCAAGGAGCCGAGGACGCACACCCTCGGCTGGAAGGCGGCCGCCGTGCAGATGTTCGCCGCCACCGTCTTTGCCGCCTCCGTCGTCACCGGGATCTGGGCGGCAGACTGGGGACACGTCATCTCGGTCCTCTTCTTCTGGTTGCCCCAGATGATGGGCGGGATGGGATTCATCATCGCCTCCCTCATCTACATGAAGGAGGTCGGATGGCTCAGGCTCGGCGCCATCGGCTGGCACGTCGCCTTCTGGAACCTGATCGGTGCCATCGGCTTCTTCCTCTGCGGCGTCTTCGGCATCTGGTACGCGTCCGATTGGGGCAAGCTGGCTTCGGACTGGAACAACTTTTACGGAGGTGAGTCTTCGACCAAGCTTTTCTCTCTCATTCCACGATGACATGCTTCGTCCGGGATCATTTTCCCCACCGTCTGACCACCCGGACCCTCCCCCTTCTTTCCTCTCAGGCTGGGCGTTCTTGATCGGGAGCCTCGCTCAACTAGCGGAAGTGATCCGACACAAGGAACTTTAGAAGTCATAGAAAACTTTTGACGCTTTTACAGACTCGATCCCTCATATTCGCCTTCACCCGTCCCTTTTTGACCTGAAGTTCTTTATTTTTGCTGTAAATACCATTTTGTTCAGACAAGCAAGGGCTGCGGACACGAGACTGACCGACGAGTCATATTGGAGTGATAAGGAGTGCAAGGAACAAAATATACAGGGAGAACCGATATGGCTGGGGTAGGTACATCGGAGGTACGTTAAGCATGGATAGCAGGTCGAGACCATACGCGTATCGTGTGATCGTCGGATGCGGAGGCGAACATATTTCGACTCGGGTGCCAGCTCACGCAGTTTACCGAGGCTGAGGGAGCGAAGGGAGTAACGTCAGATACATACAACCGGTGCTACTTGCTCCGAAAAAAGGACGAGGCTTACCGGTGTGTCCTTCTAGCGCCTCGATCAGGGTTCCGCGGTCGCGGTGCCACACGTACACCTTGGAATCTGGGGGAACTTTTTATTAGCATTGTCGTGATATCCCATTCACTTAGATTTGATGCGACATGCCTTCGCTTCCACTGAGGACAAAGTTGTCGTGGGCTCCCCCAAAGCAGGAACGTATGACGAATCGTCCTTGCTGATACCCGGTGTAACGCCGAACAAGCCGCTTCTCAACTATGTCCCAGAGATGAACCTCCTACGTAAAGCACCAGATGTTTGAGGTTCCTGCATCGAGAATAAGTCGATCATACCGATGAAACCCCCTACCTGGATCGATAGATTCACCAGAACGTGTCGACAGTCATCAGCCATGATCAAAGATGTGATGGATTGCGACTCTGGCAGTGATCTGGGGTTGTCAAGGGTCAATGAGTTTGCTGGCTAAGGGACCTGAACACTTTTTCGCACAGTACCCGACTTCAGTTTGATCTTCAAGATTGTACATTCGGATGCTTTGCGATGAGATGGCGAGCATGGTGACGCCATCTTTGCTGATAGCAAGATCCGTTACGCGCACACCGCTCCATCGATGCAAGACTTCTCCGCTGAGATTCCACAGAATGATGTTTTTGTCGAGGCTGCCTGACACGAACCGCTGACTGTCGGGTAGCCAAGCGCACGAGGTGACGAGATCAGTGTGGCGAACAAACGTATTGTCGCAGGCCCCAGTCTGGAAGAGCAGAAGCTTAGTCGATATCCCGACAGAAGAAGTCGTCGAGATGAAAGCACCTTCGTAGACCATATCTTGAGGCTTTTATCGCTCGAGCCTGTAAGCAGCATTGTATCGTCCGGACTCCAGGCAAGATACGATGCAGCGCCTTCGTGCCCTGTTAGCGTATGTACAAGACTCCATGTCTAATCAACAACTCGTCAGTATGACACGCTGTGCTACACTACATGATCCAAAGGTCGGCTTTCCTACCTCCGCATTCCATACGATCGCTGTAGTATCCTGCGAAGCTGAGGCCAAAAACTTGCCATTATGCGAGAAGGCCAGGAACCAGACCTCATCAGAGTGAGCGTCAAGGATCGTTGTCGTCGTGCATGGAAATGTATTCCTGGGGGTTCACGCTAAGTATCTGCGTTCTTGGTTGAGATTGCTTTCAAAATAGTACTCACCTATCGCAGCTATGATCCAGATATAATGAGGTGACGTCGTCATCGAGATTGTGATACAAACAGTTCATTTTCTGATAGGTAACAGCCTGTTCCAGCAGAGTGTCCAATCGTCGCTGCGGTATCATAACTGCGGATGGGATGTGCTCTGTTGAATTGAGAATATCAGCAAGCGTAACATCAATGGCGGTTGCGGAGAGTCCCACTAACTTTGCAGCTTTTGTAGCAGTTCGGTACGGGAAATGCCCTGTGCTCCGTCCCAGCCAGCCCGCGATCGCAAAGTAGCGGCATCCGCGCACATCATGAAGCTGAGAACAAGGCGTGTGAAAAAATGCGTCCATTCCGTTTCATGATTCAAAACGCACCTAGCAAGCTGATGTATCCGTTTCGTGTTCATCTCCATCGGCGATAGATCTTGGCGAAGCACTTCCAGGGCAACGGCCATGGTACCCGCTTCTAGAGCCTCCAGGTATCTTTGCTCTAAGAGCATGAATCGAACGATCTGTTCGAGTTCCTTAGTCACAGTTTCTCTCAGAATCGTGTCGTCCTTGATGTTGTTCCCATGCATACCTGGATATCGCGACTGTTGATATCGAGTGAGGGAAGTGCGCGCATGACTTTGTCCCAGTCCCCAGACAGCACACCCTCCCGAAAAGCACTGACGACGGGTGATTCCAAACTCAAACCCGACTCGCTCTGCAGTGCATCCGCCGATTCCCTGTGTCGATAAAAGCATGTGAGGACCAACCACCTATCTCGGTCATGACTGGAATCGCTGAACAAGCGTACCTCAACCCCATGCCCTGAAGCGACTGAACCATGAGTCTCACCAGCTCGTCCTGTGTCTCTGAGCGACGCACGACTCCGTTCGAGGTCGACTTTGCCATCCCACCGTTCTGACCGTTCACCGAGCCTCCGGCGGCCTCCAGGGAGCCAAGCTTCATGACTGTGCCTTCTCCCTCCTCCTCCGTGTCCCGCCGCGAGTGGCTGTGGTGACCGCTGTCAAGCTTGGCGCGCTTCCGTCGAGCGCCGGATGGTCCGCTATGGGCGGACCCGCTTCCCTCCTCTGCGGAACTAGCGAATGTCTCCCGATCGACGGCGCCCTCCACGTCTGGGCTGTTGCTGCTACGTGTGCGCTTGTGCCCAGCGGAAGCTTCGGAAGCCAGTTTTAGGTGTGGAGTCCCTTGTTCTTGACCCAGGGACGGGCTACAAACACACGGGAGTGGAAAGATGTTCGAAAAGTAGAAACAAAGGATACTACAGTCGTTCCGGGGACCACGTGCACTAATAAATGAATGGGGGGACCAGCAGATTGGGTGCAGGCTGTGCGGGAGCTGCAAGTGGTTGGACGAGGGCGACGAGCTCTTATGCTTGCTTGTTCCGAGCGCTGCGAGTAGGTGCCGTGTTGTAAAAGCGGGCTAGCGCCTGGCCTGAGTTGAAAGATAGTTCCGGGATGAATGGGGATTGGCTGGTGCAAGTCAACCCTTCAGCAGGAGGGGAAGTTCGCTGGCACAATCGAGCACGCGCTGCCAGGCCAGGCCATGCAGTCTCCCCGAGCCAAGGCCCGCCCTCCCAGTTATACCCAACTGTACACCGGCAGCCCCAAAGACCACGATACCAAACTGCCATCATCGACGATGTCCCCTTCAGAGCAGCGGCTCGTCACCAGAGTCAAAAGTCAAACGCACTGCATGTCAGTAACCGCATCCTGATGGAATCCTCTTTCGAGCCTCTCACGCCAACAGCTTCGAGGCTCGACCCAACCGCTGTCCAGTCTCGCATGTCATTGGGATTGTGTGTGACGATCTGATTGATTCGGACATTTGCCTTGTGTCCGAAAGGGGGGACGGGATTACGTTATCCGGAAGAACGGGAACTTTGACAGTGCATCCGTTTGCCCAACCCCTCGGCCCTCGCCGCCCTTGGGTCATCATCATCCACCATCCATCCACCCAATAGGCGGTGTGGGTATTTCGGGGCGCGAAGGTTTCTGAGGCCATGTGCCAGCCAGGTGGGTGGTGTGCCGTTCCATGAATTGATACATGACGAGGAGCCCCGCCTCTCTGTCTCCAAGCTTTTCCTAGTCCTTACTCACTTCGTCCTGCAGAACGCTGCTGTAACAGAACGTTACTGAAGACCGGGCTCTGTCCACTCACCAGATACAGAGAAAGCGCAATAACAATCCGTTACGATGGCCCGTCTTCCCGCAGCGGCCGACCTCCCTCCGCTACAAACCGCTCTCCAAGACGTCCCGCTGACACCGCACAAAGTCGTCGAAGACTTGACACCAGCTCTTTCGGTCCAATCTCAGGAGCAGGCCAAAGGAACAGGGCAACCGACCGTCGCAGGGAAAGGGGACGGCAAGAAGATTCCTTTGCCTGTCTCCCCACCACAGTGGCTGTCGCAGCGGCAGATATGGCTACACGCGACCCAGGGCGGCATCCGATCCTTCCTGCTGGCCTACGGGATGCGCGGCGGAATAGCTTTCCTGATCAAGCTCTTCCGCGTGCTGAACGGAAAGTAAGGACGCCACGTTCGAAGGATGTTGTCCAGATCTTTGACTCACCTCTTCCTTCTTCTCTGCAGGGCATCAGTGCGGAGCGCCTTCCACTCCTTCTTTGCATTGGATTCGGCCCGATTCGGTGGGATGATTGGCTCCTTTGCGTTCCTTTGGAAGCTCATCAACAACATGCTCCATTTCCGCACCGGAAAGACGTGCAAAACCCACGGCTTCGTTGCTGGAGCGGTGGCAGGGGGAGTGGCGATTCTCTTCGAGAAGCGAGAAACCCGCATCAGCATAGCGCAACAATTTGCCGTGCGAAGCTTGCAGGCCAGCTACAACGCTCTGAAAGCTCGCGACATCGTGCATTTGCCCCATGGCGATAGCGCCTTGTTCATGGGCGCATGCGCTTCCATCATGTACGCATATTGCATGCAACCGAATACCATTCCGCGAGAGTGTACGTGCGCATCTGGTTTCTCCGACAGCCGTCCGCCTGGTCTTTGCTGACAGGACTTTTTGCTCCAGATTACGCGTGGATGGTCAAGATGGCTCGTGTGCCCAATCCTATCCTCACATTCAACAGAACTCAAGTGCGGGCATTTGAAAAGTCGCGCGTACTGCCGGATACGGCGGACGCCATGGTCAAAGTGATCACAGGGAACCGGGGCGGACACGTCCCAGAACTCGTTGGACGGGCATTGACTTACCTGAAGGAGAACGGAGGGGCCCTGCCTATCGTACCATGTTCCGTCATGCACCCGACGGACGTTTCGCATGCTGCTTACAACTTCAAAGTGGCCTGTCAAGTGGCAAAGGACATTGCGCCCGTTTACGCCGCCCTCAATTTTGTGCCGATGCTGCTGCTGAAACCTCAAACCTTTGCTAAAAAGTAAGGAGGAGTCATTTTCTGTCGAAGCCCCTCTGTGAAGCTACAGACTAATCCGTCTTCCCAGTCCCGCTGCACTCACGGCTCGGAATATCCGAGCAACCCTCCGTTCCACGCTCTTTCTGGTTGTCTACGTGGTGGTTTTCCAAAGCGGAATATGTCTCCAGCGCTCTATCGCAACGTCCCCATCCTCGGCCGTTCCCGCGTTCCTGCGTCGGGATCATCGCGGTTTCTACTACATCCTCGGACTCATCGCTTCCTCCTCCATTTTCCTGGAGCAGAAGGGAAGGAGGGCAGAGTTGGCCATGTACGTTTTGCCAAAGGGTTTGCAGAGCCTGTGGCTCGTCTTGCATCAGCGCGGTTGCGTGTTCAAAGTTCCATACTTTGAGGTCTGGATGGCATCTGGAGCCATGGGAATGCTTATGGTACGTATCTCGTGCGAACTTTGAAGTGAGATGCGGGCTCGAGATTGAACTTCGTTCCCAGTCTCTGTATCAGGCGGAACCGCATCGGATGAGCACGCTCCTCTTCAAGGTCATGGAAAAGACCATCGGTCGAAATTAGTCATTCTAGACAAGAAAGCTTTTGCGCCAATCCTCTGTTTTCTCACTGCATGTAGATCCTTCCTCAAACCCACACGTTTTTGTAACTCCTCTCGACACCAGTTACATTTATAATAATGTCCGTGAATCTAAGATATACCACGAGCCCTATAAGATTTCAAATATCAAGTGATTCCGTGATGGTCTGACATATCCGCTTGTACTCCCACATGTCCCCGCTGATCCGTTTCAGTCGTATGCCATACATCAGCAGTCTCGGCAGCTTGCATATCTCCGCCTCGAACCGTATATCCCCGAGTTCGCATTCGCAGAGGAACCCCTCGACCACGTAGCTTACGCCGGCCGTCGCGAGCGTCTCGATCAGACGACTGAAGACGGTAGCGTACGGCATGTCGCTCGTGGTGGTGCAGTTGAAGGCGAATCGGATGGTGCGAGGCTGGGTATCATCCGGAGACGGATCCTCCCTTCCCGTCTCTGAGGAGGGCATGTAGAGCGATTCGTCGATTTGGATGGTGTTGCTCCGCGGTCGATGGGATCGGAGGTGGGTCGTGTTGGAAGGCATGGGTTGTAAAGGTGGCGATGGACTGAGAAGTGGTCCGGTCTCGACGGATCTCAAGGCGTCCTTTGAGATGTGAGTTGGGAGGTTCGCCACGCTGGTGATAGAGGCGCGGGATCCTCTTGCGATGTGATTGGAGTTGCCGTTGTGCTGGGCAGCGACGATGTGGGTGCTGTCATGCGCTGTGGAGATGGGAGGAAGGGTGATGGAAGCGTGTCGAACAGGAGGCTTAGGTACCTCTTGGGAGATGCTGCGAGAGCGTCCGACTTCGGAGTGCTTGGACCCGAGTGCTCGTGGGTCTAGACCTTGGTTCGACTGGTTTCGTGAGAGCGGTGCGCCTGGAAGGATGAGCTCGCCAGGTGAGAAGCTATGCCTTCTCCCCCGCGCCATGTACTCCTTGGAAGGTCCAACATAGGGCGTCTCGTCCTGGCTTTCTATCCCCAAGCGAGATCCTTTCGAGGTACGGAGAGGCACTGGCAAAGCCGCATCCGCAGCGGCCCCACCTCGTGGCCGTGGGCGTGATGGTGGCCTTGCAAGCGCTGGGATCTCCTCGTGCTCCTGAGTTCCACTGAGGCCGTCCCGTCGAGATTTTCTGATTTTTGGAGGAGAAGGCAGAAGCTGCCCCGCTTCTTGGTTGATTCTGGTGATGACCCTCGTCCGCTCGGCTTTGATCAGAACGGTCGCCAATTCGTCACTGGTGACATTATCAGTCGCCCGCGCCGACTTCTGAGCATGTACCGCTGTCGATCCCGCTGCATCTGGACCCTCGCGCCCAAGTTCATTCGCTCGTTTCCGTGCTGCCATCGCCACCTTTCGCTTCTTCAGAGCAAGTAGGTAATACGTTCCGGCGGCCTGATTGAACTTTCCACCCAAGATATCCTGCCTGGCGGCATTCGACTCGTAGTTGTAAGTCGTCATCTGCTGCAGAATTTCTGTATCCAACTCGGGAATATTCTGCGGCCGCATGTAACCGTGAGCGGATTTGTTTGCCGAGGACTGCTCATGGGCGTGCTCCCAAGCGAATGACCGAGTCGAGATCAACTCCTTCATCCATCCGTGCTCTAGCACCTGAGCGGCAGTATATCGTTTCGCGGGATTCAGCACGAGCAACTTCGAAATCAGGTCTCTGCATTCTGAAGACGGATCGTGGTGAGCTGCACAGGAAAAGAACGACACAATGGCTCCACGTTTACCTCCTGAGACGTAATTCGGGACATAATAGCGGCCGCTAAGGATCTTTTCGTAGAGCTTCTTCAGATCCTTTTCTACAAAGGGCAGGTCCCCGACGACCATAGCATAAAGATTGACGCCTAGAGACCACATGTCGACTTCTGGTCCGATGTACTTTCGACCTTCTATGAGCTCAGGTGCCGAATATACTGGAGACCCGCAGCATGTGGAGAGCTGCTTGGAGCGGTCGAAAGTATTGGACAGACCGAAGTCTACAGGAAGATAAGACGTGTGAGACGCAGCACGAGCAACGTGCTCTTCCCGCTGGCAAAAGATATACCAGAGATCTTGATGTGCATGTCGCCGTCGAGGAGAAGGTTCTCGGCCTTCAAGTCTCGATGGACTATGTTTCTCTGATGACAATAATCCTGTCGGGGAACCAGCGCGGTCAGACTTCGGTGGTATGAGTAGACCGGGTCCAGCGCTCACCAATGCGCTGACGACCTCGTAGAAAAACTTTCTGGCCTCAGATTCCTTCAGACGCTCGTGCGCGACGATGTAATCGAGGACCTCTCCGCCGCTAGCGTACTCCAAGACCAGATGGAGCTCACGCTTCGTCTCCATGACCTCGATGAGCTGCACGATGTTGGGATGGTCGAGCATCCGCATTATCTGCGCTTCGCGGTGCAAGTGGGTGAGGGAATAGGTGTCGGGAAGGGCGTCCTTGTCTATGATCTTGATGGCGACCTGAGATGTTTGCCGGACCTCATCGAGTGAGCATTCGATCGATAGCCTGCACCTTTGGTGACCAGTCCCAACCACACCTTCTCCCCGGTCAAGCGGTGGACCGCCATCTTGACCTTCGCAAAGGAACCCTCTCCTATCGACCGCACATAGTCATAGTTCCCAATCTGCTGTGGAGGCGCTTTCACGGAAGGGGCGGAATGCTGGAGCAGTTCCGAAGGTCTTCGCTGCTGACTGCTGGCACGACGAGGCTTGGCTTCGGCCATGGTTTCCACGAGCACTGAAAAGGCGAACAAAAGGCGACCTTGTTGCGAAGGTATGAGTAGGCAAGGAATCAGACATGAAGACACGGGGGAAACGGATCAGCGGTCAAACGTTAAGAGGGATGTGGCGTGCCCTGCGGTTGGAAAGACACAAGGTTTGGAATCCCAGTCGAAGGTCTAGGCATGTACCATATAGTCACGGATTGCCGGGGCAATTCCCGCCTTCGACGAGACACTAATCTTAGCTTGATGTCTACACTGTTTGCTCTTCCTTTTCCCTGCAACTGGATGCTATGCTGAGAATCTGTCGCAGTTCCAAGACAAGTTATCGAGAGCACAAGTCCTGGAACCTCTTCAAAGTTGCCAGATGAGTATGGGTCCCCCCCACCTTGAAGCAGCGAGTTGTCTGTTGGTTGCTATATTATTGCGTGAGAGTCGGAGTGCATGTTAGCCTGACTGAATGTGAGTCATGATTCGACTGCTCTCTGGACGATGTGCGGACACTGCGGAGATCTCCTCCGTCCAATCTCTTTCGCTCTCGCAGAGTGAGTGTGTATCACTGTGTGTGACAGAAAAGGAGACTGTGCTGTCGAGAAACACTGGAAGCGCGTGCATCTCGCAGGCAAGCGAAACACGACACGCGCATCGAGCGCGAGAAGAGAGCACAGAGAGAGAGAGGCACAGACAGAGAGGGGCGAGCGAGAGAACAGAAAACGTCCAGGTTTCGATTCTTCTGCCCTCCCCCGTCACACTCACCCTTCTTTCCGTCCATCCGCATTCACTTCCGTCGTAGGGGACTGCAACCGCCCCCCCGCCCAAAGTATAGCAAGCTTACGTCCCGGCCATCCACCGTCCCTGGCATCCTTGCCTCCTTGCTTTCCTTGTGGCGTCTCCCGTCGAACGCGTTATCTGACGTGGTATCAGCCGCCCCGGCCTCGTCCCTTGTCTCCTGCTCTACCTCACAATGGCCTACCCGAAACAGGTATGTCCTAGGAACCTCCACTTCATCTGCATTGGAGCTCGCTTCTCCACAGCGCATCTTTACCCGTTGGTCACGGGGGCGAGCTGGTTACTGTCAGTCCTGCTGCCAACCTGGGTGAACCCTTCGGACACGACGCGCGCACACGTGCCCAACACTGGACTCACCCGTTCAACTTTGCTTTGCCCGTTCTTCTCGCTAGTCCGACACTGATGCAGCAGTGGACCTCATTCAACATCATTGTCCTACCGCAGAAGGAATGTCGCCTCCACAGGGCGCCAGCGCTCTACTCAGTCGGGATTCTGCCTGCAAGCCACAGCGACAGGTAAGGGCAGCTCGCTTCGAAACCAAGCTTGCGTTGCCCACACATGGCAGGTAGCACCGATTACTGATTTGTATAAACTCATCATTTGATCGTTGTCCCTCCATTAGGCTACCAAGTCTGTTGGTCATCCGCACACACCACCAAGCAGTGACTTTGGAGCAACGGGCTTGTCGACACCCGCGCCGACTCCACATCAGAACTCTTCCCAGCGCCGAGTCGCCGATGAGCACTCGACCGTCCAAGCTTTCCGTGCGCGCGTGGCGACAAACCGTCAGCACGCTGCAGAGGAAAAGCTTCGTCGGGTGAACCGAGTCTTGCGCCGAGCCGAGGTCTCCAAAGTTGCGAATGCGCTTCGCAAGCGCCTGGAGTATGCCAGCTTCAAGGTGCAACACGGGTGGACGGACAAAACCTTCCGAGAAATCAAGGACGAATATGCGCGCTCCCCCGTGAGCTCACCTGTCGTGGAACGGCCCCGGCTCGACCCAATATCCTCCTCCCACGATGTGCCTCTCCAAGTCATACCTCCTGGTGTGGATGCAAGTGTCGCCGCAGCCGCCTCCTGTCTCATGGGCGTGAGCAGGTCACCGTCGCAGGAGTCACCAGCACCCAACTCGCCTCGATCCCCATCCGAAAGGTCCGATCCCAATGCGCTCGCTCACTCTCTCACCCGCAAGTTACGGGCCGAGACCGACGAGTTTCTCGCGCGTCTCGGCTTACCCAGCGTGTACGACGAAAAAGATCGTAAGCGGCGAGCGGCCACCCAATACCATCACCCGTACTTTCCCTCTCCGGCCCCAAGCCCGATCTTGTCAAGAGCATCGAGTCCAAGTCGAGGTCTCGGCGGTGGAGCAGCAGCAGGCGGCGCATGCGAGGATGCGGATGCCGAGCAAGGTGCTCTGCTCTTGATGATGATGCAAGGAACGCGAAGATGAACCTCTTGCCGGTATACACCATCGACGGCGTCCTTGCCATCCTCGCTGCCTTCGCCGTGAGTGGAAGCGCGACAGCACCATTCCCCGTCTGGTTGCCTGCACAGCCTGTCCAATCACGGCCACTTTGGCTTGCTTTTTGCGTATGCCACCCACGTCTTTAGGCATTTCCCTTTTTGTTTAGCTCGCCGCTTTCGCCGCCCGCATTCTACTCCTACTTTCTTTTTTTTTTACATTGACTCCCCCACGCCACAGTACATATTTTATCTTTTCCCTTTTGTACTTGAATTCATAGCATGTACAGAGACACAAGCTTGTTCCTAACACGTCAGTATTCGAAAGTCTGCGTATTTATTGACTACTAGTGAATATTACTATGTACAATTAAACTGTTTTCCCATCGACGATCTTCCCTGCGAGTTTTCATACAACGTTCGGAGTCCCTGCTCAATACTTGCTGTTTTGTTTCAAAACGGATGATACCCTCCTGTCGTCTCCAATCCTGCCGCCACGTCCCAAGCCAGCCACGATGTACAGAGCTCCGTCTCGGACGAGACGGACGACACCGCCGGAGACACGAGGGCTCCCGACCACGCATACGCCTCGCTTTCGACCGCCGGACTCGGATCCGAGGTGTCGAATCGTAAACCCATGGCCGACCAGAAATCGGAATCGAAGTCGATCGGAGACGGCGACGGGTTTGTCCAAAATGATGTGTCGGGAACGGTCATGTTCGAATTCGCATCAATGCATGTAGCGTCGGTTTGGAGAAAGAGACGGGACGGGTCCGGGATGACGTCCGTACTGATCGTCCAGTCGAATGCCGATCCCGGAATTATCGCCAGCGGAGGAGACAGGCCTGCCGGCTGATGATCGATAGGTTCGTCCCAAGTAGACGTGAGAGATCCATTGTAGACCAGGAGAGTCGAAGGAGGCGGAGATTCAAGCAACGAAGCGACAGGATCATCGAGGTGTGTCTCCCCTTCGAAGGCAGAATCGAAAAGTGAGTCCAGGGCGGATGCAGCATCATCTACATCGTCCGCATCGTTCTCATCCTCGTCATCGAATGGATCCGAATCGGCGCCTCCTTGTCGTGGTGCTGCGATCGTGGTTGCTGACCTTCGCTGACGTTTGGCCTTCCTGCCATTGACGTGGACCTTCCCATGTCTCGCCAGCTCGTCGCTCCGACCGAACCGTCGACCGCAGACCTCGCAATGGTAAGGTTTCTCTCCCGAATGGATGCGGAGATGGCGTATGAGGTGCTCGGAGCGGTAAAAGGCTGTTTTCCGTGCGGAAGGGAATGAGGTCAGCGGTGGGACGATGAGAGGATCATGAGCCAGGACCTACATCGGTTGCAGCTCTCGCAGGTGTGCGTGCGATGCTTCGGTTCCTTCCTGGTACGACGTTCCCCGTTCGACGTGCGGGGTCGGGCACGTTTCCGAACGGGAGGGACGGTTGGTTGCTCTTCCGAAAGGACTTTTGGGGGTTGGCGCATCGGACAAAGAACGTTGCAGTGCACGGTTCAAACAACAGGTGTATGACGCTTACGGCGAACGCATCGGCAGCCCGGACGGACATGCATCCGAAGAGGTCCTTATAAACTCGTACGGCATTTGGGGACGGATGTCAACGCAAAAGGTATGGGTTCATCGGAACACTCATATGTCTCGGACTGCAATGACAGGACGGGTCCTTGGTAATTGGCAATAGCCACGCTCACAAGACCTTTGCCCCTCGTCCATCCAGGGCATCATCATAAGAGGTTTTCTCGCATCTTTTCAAATCTTTCTCGAGGCTTCTCATTGGCGGGGTTTCAAAGTTATAGACTGCTAAAGGTAGGGAGCAAGGCAGTGCGCAAGCAAAGGGGCGAGGCGGAGCATTCGAAAACCGTCCCTGCGGTGCAGGGGTGCACTGTCCCTGTGCAAGAGGGGCAGCCGCACTTAACAGCGTAGTACAAAAGGTACGCAAACTAGAGGGTATGAAATGGCGGGCAAACTATATTGGAGCAGCCCAGAACAAAGGGTATGCCCATCTGGAATATCGGCTTTATGTAAAGCCCTTGTCGTCGTCGACAGCGGCCCCGGTTTCACGACAGGGTGATGCCGCTGTCCGAACGGAGAAGAGGCTATGCGGGAGGCAAAAGCAGAGGCGATTGGATGAATTTCTGCACCTCGACGGGACAAAGCGCTTGAGAGTGTCCCGACGGCGAAGAGCCTGCTGAAGCATTTGGCCCAGGTGCCGCCAGCACACTTGCACCTTCAGAGACTTCTGTTCCCGGCACTTTTATAGATGAGCTGAACCTTCGATATAGTTACTTTGGGTGTTTAAAATGTCGTACTGGTAAAAAACTGACTACAGCGGCCATTCGCAAGCTATACGTAGGCTGTAGACCAAGCGGCCATTCGCAAGCTTTCGATAGCGCCGGGACAGCCGAGACCTGGCCGAAACCTCTATCGATACTTTTCCGAGAGAACATTCGTGGCAACCAACACAAGGCGTCGGGTCAAGACGGTTTCGCAACACTTGTACAGCATGTGCGGCGCTGTGTGTACATCCGGCGTCTGTACATCGGGCGGTCGTTGAAATCCGGGGGGATAACCGGACCTGACTCCGGGCGGTCGGACATGGCCGCATATAACGAGGCACTATTCTTTCTCTCGCATTTCCGCATCGCCAATTGTCACAACGATGTCAGGCCTCGACCATACACCATATTCGTTCGCTGCTGACGCGCAAGCTTCTGACGTTGCAAACATTCCCGATGAGTCGCTCGCTTTCCTTTCAGCCTACAAGAACGAACCCAACCTCGACAGCCTGAGGAAAGCTCTTCTGCCCGTGTGGACGGAGTCGGTGGGAAAATTCCACGTGTACCGCTGCATCCAAACGTTTTCCTTCCTTAAACCGCGAGTCTCGGAACATCCCTTGTACTCTTCGATCGTTTCGGAGTGCAAGAAGGGAGGGCAAGTTCTGGAGCTCGGATGCTGCTACGGCACCGACGTCCGAAAGCTCATCATGGATGGGGTCCCGGCCGAGCGCATCGTTGCCAGTGACCTGCACTCTGGCTACTGGGACCTTGGATGCAAGCTCTTTGACGATGCCGAAAGGATCAAGAACGTTCGCACTGTCTTCGGAGACTGGGCGGTCGCTCCTACGACGACTCCACCGACCATCGATTTTGCCGCGTACTTGAACCGCTTCACGTTCACCATCGCTTCCGCGGTCCTCCACGTCTTCTCCAAGGCTCAGGGCGAGCACTTCCTGGCCAACGCCGCAAATACCCTCGTGTCGGGTGGCACGTTCCTGGGATCGTGCGGCGGAATGAAGGTGGAAGGACCTTGGACCGCGCCTGGAACTGAGGGGTCTGATGAGACGAGATATTTACATTCTCCCGAATCTCTGAGCAAGCTCTTGACGGGTTTGGGGTTCAAGGACATCGTAATTCGGATTGTGTCTCCCGGGTCGAGGATCGGAACGGTCGGCGAGAGGAATAAGCTCGCGGACGCAGCCCCGGATCGAGTCTATATGTTATTTCAGGCAGTCAAGATCTAGCGCTCTTTGCTCAATAGAATATCGCTTGCAATCATGTTGCTGAAGGTTGCGTAGAAGCGATTGGCCAGACGGTTGCGAGCGGACAGCTCTGGGAAGGGCCGCTGCACTCTTTTTTCTGACTGGTCGTGGTGCTGGCATTTTTGGGCATTTGACATTCGGGCGCACCCATACCGTCGAAGTCCGCCAACAGAGTCTCAGGAGCATGCCGAAACGTTCAAGGTCCGAGATTGAGGAAGAGGAACCAATCCCTCCAGCGAGGGAGAACCAATGCCATTTCTGGGTCAAGCGGAAAGCCAAATATTGTTCTTTGGGGATAGCCCCAACTCACCAGTATTGCGGACAACACGCGGAGTTCGAGGACAGAACCCGGCCCGGGTTCTTCGAAGCCCCGGGCGAGAAGAGGGTTCCTTGTCCGTATGATTCCGGGCAGTAAGTACCTCTTCATAGGCTACATTGGGAGCCGGAAATCGCTAACATTCCTGTCCAGCAATGTGGCTGCCCGGTCTTTGGCGAAACACTTACTCAAGTGCAATGACAAGCCTCAACCTATACCACCCCACTTTTCTCTGAACTGCAATGTGGCACGGCCGAAGGCACCAGACGGTAACGGCCCGTCAGCGGAGGAGCAGAAGCCAGCGCGTGAGCGTATGTTCGCGGCACCGCGAGAGGACTTCATGAAGCTCGTGCAAAAGATTCGCAGGCTTCATAAGGATCTTCCAGACGAGGGACGCCTGGAGATGCAAGTACTGACGCATCCGGCCATGCAAGAGAGACTGTATGTGGGATTCATTGCTTTCCTTTTGCGCTCGAGGTGTTGGCGAACTAAGCTTGCTTTCATTCCATAAAGTGAGAAGTCGGCGAACGGAAAGCACGCTGTACAGCAAAGCTCTCTCCTCGGTCATATCGAGCGTCTCGGCTTGCTAAAACAGCAATATGTGTTTGCGGAATTCGGTAGGATCGAAAGTGACGGGCAAACGGCTCGGAAGAACAGTCGAAAATGCTTTCCATTGAAACTCTGATGTTATTGCAACGAAGGCGCGGGAAAGGGAGAGTTGGCCAAATGGATCTTCGTTGCCGTAGGCGATCCATCGAAATATGTCCTTATCGATCGAAGAAACTTTCGCCAGAAGGTGAAGCTTTGCCCAATTCTTTTGTCGTGAGAGATGTATAACTCACCGTGTGTCATGCACAGTTTGATGCGATCATGAAGCACAGTGCAGAGACATGGACGGATCGACTGTCTTTGGATATCAAGGACCTTGACCTTTCAAAGTTTCCCCGTATCAAGGACCAGAGCATCGTGGCCGTTTCCAAACACCTCTGCGGTTCGGCATCCGATCTGACTCTTCGATGCATCGCCAACTTCCAGAAGAACGCCCCTGCCAACGCCGGCAGCGCAAAGATTGAAGGGGTTGTGATAGCCCTTTGCTGTCATCACATCTGCAGTTACGATATGTTTTGCGATCCGGCATACCTGGAGGAGCTGAGCATCGACAAGGAAGAGTTCGAATATCTTTGTGTTATGACTAGTTGGGGAACTTGTGGATCGTGGGAACAACGGAAGGAGGCGGAGACAGGGTCAGCAGCTGCTCGGGGAACCGAAGAGCAGAAGTCTGAGGGCAAAGACGGGAAAGACGATGATAAAGACGATACCAATCGTCTAAATGCACAGGATATTGAAGCAGAGGGACAGCAGGAACACTGGACAGGCATGCCCTTCGCCGAGCGGGAAACATTGGGACTGCAATGCAAGCGGCTCCTCAACCACGGGCGATTAGCATACCTCCGTCGTTGCGGGTTCGACGCGGAGCTAGTACACTACGTGGATCGCAAGTACTCTCTAGAGAACGTAGCAATCGTTGCGAAGCAGAAAGTGGTTGTGCCTTGAAGTGGCCGTGCCGTAAAGCGGTCGTAACGTGTATCATCATTGAAAAGATTAAAGCTACTGGGCCCAACGATTACACCTTGTCGTCTGAAAGCCGCAACACATTAGTAAAGGCCGCCTAATCTTCTGATCACCTACGTAATCCCACTTACAGTCCAGCTTGCCCTCCAATTTCTTCGATTCGGCCACTTTACGAACAGCCTTCATGCAATCGTCTTGCACAATGAAGTCCCGTTCCTCACGGATGGCAAACATGCCAGCTTCCGTGCAAACGTTTCGCAGATCGGCGCCGTTGAAACCGTCACTCAGCTTGACTACGGCCTCATAATCTACAAGGGGTTTAGGAGTGTTAGCATTTGATCCAAGAAGTGGACTTTGGAGTAACCGTCCACGGACCAATCTCGCCGTGCTTGGTGATGCCCGACGCATGAATCTTCAGGATCTCCATCCGCCCTTGTTCGTTAGGCAGGGGGATTTCGACCTTCCTGTCCAGTCGTCCAGGACGGAGAAGGGCAGGGTCCAGGGTATCCGGTCGGTTGGTTGCCATAATCAGCTTGGTCTGTCCCAGGTAGTCGAAACCGTCCATTTGGTTCAGTAGCTCCATTAGGGTACGCTGGATTTCACGATCCGCGGATGTGCCCTCCGAGAATCGACGACCACCAATGGCATCGATTTCGTCCATACTGCAACCGTCGGTTAGTCTCGAAGTGCAGGTACTGGTAGTACGCGAGGCATGCTTACAAAATGATGCAAGGTTCGTGTTCCTTTGCGTATCCTGCATTGAGCAAACGCGATCAGGTCTTGTCCGTCCAAAAGGGAAAGCCTTTTGAAAATTTACCGAACATCTCACGGATCACACGTGCACTCTCTCCAATGTATTTGTCGACGATGGCGCTGGAAACCACCTTCAGGAAGTTACATTCCAACGTGCTGGCTACTGCTCGCGCGAGAAGTGTCTTTCCAGTTCCGGGAGGTCCGTATAGCAGCACACCCTTGGGTGGCTTAATTCCGACACGCAGGAATAGCTCCGGATTCAGGAGTGGCAACTCAATAACCTAATATACGAAGGTAGGGTGAGTTGTTGCGCACTTCTTTGCTTGGAAATTCCATAGAACCCACCTCACGCAGCTCTCTGATCTGATCTCCAAGTCCTCCGATACCGGCAAAAGTGATGTCTCCGGGATCCTCGGTGGACATATTGTACACGAGGGGATCGACCTCGCGAGGGAGAATCCGCATTATCGTCAGGGTGGTCATGTCGAGGGACACACGGGTGCCCTGCTTAAGCTTGTCTTTTGGGACTCTCTCACGGCAGCCGACAACATAGCGGGGTCCACTGGAGGCTTTGACGATGACTGCTCGGCAAAGAAGGCGACGGAATCAGGAACGGGTTCGCCGCGGTGACGAAACGCCGTGATTTCCGGCACCCAGCCTTCAGAGATATGCCATGATAACATACATCTTTCGGCATCGAGCTGCTTCAGCACCTCGCCAATGATTTGTCCCACACTTTGCAAGGCCTTCAAGTCCTCTTCGGTTTTATCGTAATTCTTTTCAAGCTTGCGCAGACCAAGTCTCTCTGTGGCAGGAAGATTGTGAGAAAGATTCACCTGATACTCGATAACGGCTCATTCGCTACTGGATAGGCTGCCAGTGCTGCTACCAGGCCAGCATCCCCAGGAACAGCGGGACCACGTACGTTCTTTGACTTTGGCCTCCAGCTCGCGGTGCAAAAGGAGTTGTTTCCTGTAGTCTCCCAGGACTTTAGCCCGCCGGTCGTCTGTTTGCGGTGTTGCCATCTGAGAAATGAAATCACTTCAGTGACAGTTGAAGGTGGTTTGTCGTAAGGTGCAACGAAGATTGGGTGGTTGCTTGCGAGAAGATGAGGAAGTAGCCACGTCTCTTCGCCGTCCTCGCATTTCCCATGCAGACGCGACGCGTAAGGCTCGGTTTCAGTCGGCCGACATTACTGCAATTCCTTCTCGATCTTGCGATCTAAGTTCTTTGCTCTTACAATCCTCGGTCGCTACAGACTCCACTTCGATCTCGTTGTCCTTATTCTCCTTGCGCTCACCCGAATTACGCCTATCTTTTATTTGCATTCTCCTTCGCTATGGAGGTATTGTGTCTCCGTGGTCGCATGACGAATGACCGACGGCAACAACTCCCTTGGGCTCTCAGGAACGTAAATAGCTGACATGGCACTTCTTCCTGGCATGCAGGCTCTCTTTGGAATCGTGGGAAAGGACTTCGTCCTGACGGCGTCTGACACTACCATGGCACGGTCCATCGTGGTCATGAAGCAGGGAGAGGACAAGTCCCGAGACCTTACCCCAACCACTCAAATGCTGTACTCTGGCGAGGCGGGCGACACAGTTCAGTTTGCAGAATATGTCCAGCGCAACTGCCGTCTGTACGGCATTCAGAACGGCGTCTCGCTGTCTCCACGAGCGGCTGCCAGTTACGTCCGCCGTGAACTCGCAACAAGCCTCCGAACGAGGGTAAGCAATAGGTTGCGAGTGCGGAGGTCCGCAGTGGATTCATGAAAACAAGGGTGCTTATCTCACGCTTTGTCCATGGTAGAACCCTTACCATGTCAGTTTGCTCATCGCCGGCGTGGACACGAAGACCAACACTCCCGAACTTTACTGGCTGGACCACATGGCGAGCTCCGTGAAGATGAACTTTGCCGCTCAGGGACACGCGGCCTACTTCTGCATGTCCACCATGGACCGCTACTGGGTGCCGGATCTCAACATTGAGCAGGCCAAGTCCCTCATGCGCAAGTGCATCGAGGAGCTTCGCGTGCGGTACATTGCGTCCCTGACAAAGTTCACCGTCAAAATCGTGGATAAGGATGGTATCCGGGAAATCTCTCTATAGATTGCTTTCTTCCCCTTCGCACCCCGCCTTTTCTCCCGATTACCGAATCCCATTGTATCAGATCGTCGACGAGTTCATGACATTCGCTTCAGTTTTGGTCAGGCGGTAGTATGCTGGACGAAGTTTGGAGGTGAAGGTTCTTGAGCGTGGGAGGATATCCACAAGTTTCCGCGACCATAATTATCAGCCCATTGAACATCTTCCATGTCATAAAAAGTGGTGGAAGTCGTCTAGAAGAAGTTCTGTACCCACTGGAAGAGGTTACTTGGTCCGCGGTCACCCTTGTTCTTATGTCGGTACTCGCGTTCTTCCACGTCCCCGAGATCCGGTCGCTTCTTGAACCGTCGCTTGGTCTTGCCTGCAGATCCCTTCTCCTTATCCTCCCCGTCCCGGGATGTACTGCGTCGCAAGGCGGAACTACCTGGGCCGAAAGATACTTGATGCTTCAGGGACGGCGGCGGATGAGCGTGTCCGTGATTGCTGCCGTCGTGTGCCGTCTCCGTGGCTTGCGCGTTGAGCCGGGAGATCACGAACGCGTACTCGAAAGCAAGGTTCTCTAGGAAGGAGTACTGCCCGGAACTTGAGCCGTGTCCGCTGTCTTCGATGCGGAGGAGGAGATCGGAAGGTGTGGGACGTGTCGGAAGGTCGGCATCGACCGCGGTTCCACCAGCCATGGCCGCGAGGAAATACCCGTGGTCCGGGTTGGGTTCGTGAGAGGAGTCTGTCGCGGTGTTTTTCGCCGCGTCCTTGGCGAGCCATCTTCTTCGCTCCCCACGCATCTTCGCTACGAACTTTAGAGGTTCGAAGAATGCAACGCGGGGGTCATTCATGCCGCCCACTACCAAGACGTGCGGGTAAGCGTTTTTGGCTAGTGCTTCGCCCCGGATGTTCGAGTAAGGGCAATAGGTCTTCATCACATCGTAGATAGCCTTGTCAGTAGGATTGCCCCATTCTTCCCACTCGAATGCAGTCCACGGGATGGACGCATCGAACATTGTGTTGACAACGTCAACGAAAGGCACCTCGGTCAGTGCCACTGCGAATAGTTCCGGTCGCATGTTCAGTGCAGCGCCGATAAGAAGACCACCGGCGGACCGGCCGTAGATTGCAAGTCTCTCCGGGCTGGTATAGCCCTCCTTGCACAGGTATTCCGCTACTGAGCAAAAGTCGAGGAATGTATTCGGCTTCTTCCCCAACTTGCCCTCCTCGTACCAACCGTTCCCCAAGTCCGCGCCGCCGCGGACGTGAGCCGTTGCCCATACGAAACCGCGGTCGAGCAGCGACAGACGAGCCGACGAGAAAACAGGGTTGATGAAGCAACCGTAAGCACCGTACGCGTGTAACAGACAGGGATTGATGGGTATCGATCCTGGATCTGTGGCGTTCAAAGCGAGTAAGTCTCGCCGGTAAACCAGAGAAACGGGAACGGTTGTACCGTCCACACTGGTGGCGTACAGACGGCGTGACGCATACAGATTCTGGTCGTATCCACTGATGTGCTCCTCGTAGACAACCTGCATCTCGCGTGTATTCATGTCGTAGTCGACCACTTGTTTAGGCTGGACCAAAGACGTGTATGTAAACCGGAAAGTCGTGGTGTCAAACTGCGATGCCTTCGCCCGGGATCTTTCTTCTTCCCCTATTGTTCCGGGCCACAGCGAGTAGACAGTCTCCCCGAAGCTGATGTAGTGATAGGAGTTGAAACCCTCGCGGGACAGATCGATGATGCGTACGTTTTGCAAGCAGTTACTTCTTTCTAGGACGATCAAGTGCTTTCGTCGTAGCTGGAAGCCCTCGATAAGAACAAAATCACGGTGCTCGATGACCATCTCACGGTGCTCCTCCAATTGTTTCCATCGATCGTCAGCCGAGACGTCGGAAGCAAGAACTATTTTCGCTGGTATCCGAAACAGCCAGTTGTTCTTGGTTTCCTCATTTGTCAGGATGTAGAAATACCCGCCGTGGCTCTCGCAGGTATATTGAATCTTGTCGCGCCGAGGAAACAATAACCGGAGAGGTGCATTAGGCTCCGAAGTAGAGATGCACCAGGTTTCCGAAGTGATCTGGGCCGAGGTGCTGAGACGAATGTATTCGCCGTCACTTGTTTTCGTCATCGCGAGAAAGAACATCTCGTCCTCCTCGTGATACAAGAGATCATCTAGTTCTACTTTCGTGCCGAGGCGGTGACGCATGAACTTGTAGGCTCTCTCGCACTCGTCGAGCAAGGTATAATACACACTCTCGTTGTCTTGAGCAAACTCGAGATCCTCATATACCCCTTCAATGCGCTCGTCCAGCACACGGCGAGAGTCTACCTCCATAAAGTAGACGCTGTTTCGCTCGTTCCCTGTGCAGTCGATTCCGTACGCAATAAGTTTGCAATCTGGCGAGTGCTTCAGGAATCCCAGTTTGAACGACGATGCATCCTCGAACTCTGGTGAGTCCGCGAGGTCATTCTCGTCAAGATAGACATCCTCTTTTCCGTCCTTGACTCGACAGTGGAGCAGGTACTCCTTTCCAGCAACCTTCTTGGTGTAGTATGTCCATCCGTCCTGCAACGTTACACGGACAGAATGCTCGTCCTCGTCGATACGAGAAACGAACTCTTTGTAGAGCAGTTTCTGCAAGGGCTTGGTGCCCTCCAAGACTTTGAGAGCGTAATCGTTTTCCTCTTCGATGTACTTCAGGACATCCGGATCATTGCGATCCGTCAGCCACCCATAGTCGTCCTCCCAAGTCTCTCCGTGAACGTTGACCGAGCTGACGGGTTTTCGGGCGCACGTTGGCGATGCCGGTCGCTCTGGTTGCGCGGGTGGTGAACTCGCGTGCTTTTGGACACCCTCCAGAATAACCTTGAGCTTCGCCCACATGTCCAGCGACGTATCAGGATGAGTCAGACAGTACTCGGTCAGCAGCTGCGAGATGGCTGGGAAGACCTGCACCAAGTTGCTTGGATCGCCCTGGATGTACTCGTCGAGGGCTCCTAGGTCCGTGATTGGAGGGTGGACAGTGGATTGGACAGGCGAGGCGACGAGAACTGGTACATCGGTCAGTAGAGACATTCCTCGCGATAGGGTGCTCCCGGGGCTCTTATCCACAGTCTTGAGGGTGTTGCGCCGAGAACCGAGCGGAGAGGGAGGGAACCGGCCGGCATCGCTGACCGACATGGGGGTGGTCGAAATGAAAACGGACTAGGTGTGCGACGATTGGCTGCGGTCATAAAGTTGTTTGATGTCAGCAGCTGTCTCAACATACAAGCTCCCGCTCTGCACGGTCCTCACCTTTTTCTTTAGCCAGGCCAAGATGCCGTCTCGATGCTCATGGGAGCGTTCACAAACGTTGGACGCGAGGGGTGGTTTAGCGCGTCAAAGGACGGTGGTGTGTCACGTTCTCTCACTCGGTGCGTCCGACAACGGCGGACAAGTATACGAGAACCCCGCGGAGGTCTCGAGCTTCCAGAGCTCACGAGCACTCTTCTGGACCGAGAAGGGAAGTCCCATTCCAAACACTGACACCCGGTCGATGCCATACTGGACTGTCCTTACGCCCACGAAAGTACTAGATTCCAAGTCATTCGCTTTCCCTTCTTGTCCAGCCTGCTTCGTACGACTTTCCGAGCACGACACAACTTTCGAATGTCACGCATGTCACTCCGTATTTCGGGAGCCCAACGTCCCGCGACGGTTTCGAGTCCAGGTCATCGGCCAATGCTGCTCCGTCAGTCGGAAAGGTGAGCATGCTCACCATTCGGGAGAGCTGATGTTTGACATAGCGATGCTCAGCCTTCTACCGTTACAGTGACTCTCTTCGGCGATGGTCTAGAAAGCATATTTGGAACAACTGCCACATATTTCGAGCAGTCGTTGCAACATCAAGAGGAGTTTTCGCATGACCTCCTCTTGGATGCGCTATCGCATGCTCTCGTGGGCACACGAATCTGTCTGGTCATCCCTGACCGATACGTGAAATTCCGGATGGAGACGCCCGTCGGAGCTGCTTCTGGTACTCCCAATGACCGAGTCACCATGCGGTTTGCCGCTATTCAAAACGAGATTGCAGTCAGCAATTTCCGTCCGCTCCTGGGAGTCGGGTTGGCGGTGGACTTCGCCTTAAGGATCTTTCCTCATCCCCCCGAAAACGGTGTAGACAGTGACTCGGATACGAAAGCGGGCTGGTCCCAGGCGGTTGGGAAACAGCATCTGCAAAATGAGCCAGCACATCCGCAATTTTGGAACATCTCGCTTGGACAGCCGTCTCCGGTACCTTCATCAAAAGATCAACTCAACTCGCACTTGAGACACTCCGAATGCGCGCTCCCTGTGTTTGAAGACATCTCCATCGATGATTTCTGGAATCCGGATCCTTCACAATGGAGGGTCGGCAGCGCGGAATACGATCTCAGCGACCTTGCGGAAAGCGATCGGGACAGCGAGCCCGGTTCTCCGGAACTGCTCGACAGGAGAAGCCCAGATGAGAATGTCAGCGCCTTACTTGAGGGGCTTAACCTGGATGACGATGAGATTGCGTGGGACGATTCTCAAAAGATCGGAACGCAGGGCTCGGAATGTCCTGGCAGGTTGGCGGAAGACGATGTTAGAATTTACTCTGATAGCGAGTTCTTCAGCGACGAAGAGGACCTCGCGGATTTCTTGAAAGGGCTGGCTTTGTACGATGACAAAACATGAGATGGATGGTATATATTTGTTCTGAAAACGCGAACTCTGCAAAGCCACGAACTGGGGTATCTCCGGATCCGCCTCGCCTCGCCCCAAGAGGCTTCCTTAGTTGTCTGAGCTTTCTTGGTGGTGGGTAGGAGTTCCGTGATCGGGAGTCGACTGCAACTGGTTGTATGGCGCCCATTGCATCTGCAGTTGGCGTGTTCCAGCCGCCATAAACTCCCTATGCACATTCGACATAATCGTCATTCTGGCATCCGTATCGACGCCGTCGAGGAACCGAGAAAACAGAACAGGGTCGAGGTTGAGAGGATTGACGGCCTGTCCGGGTGTCAGCGGTGGCACTAACGGAGACGAAGGCTTCTGGTCATCCTGCTTTGGCGCTGGTGAGCGCTCATTAGTAGTTACATCAATCTTTGATTCCAAGCTGCGAAGAGCGGGCTTTTCAGCCTGCGATTTTCCAGCAGACAACTTTGCAGCATCGCGCTTTCTCTTCAAGCAGCGATTGATGGGTTCCAGCGCAGGCTCTGCCGCGGGGGCCAAAGCTGTGTACCTGTGATTCCTCAGGTGCGTATGCGGAGGAGGCAAGGGTGGTAACGGCGCAGGAATCCGACTGTGAGGCCCGCGAACTGGCCGGAAGCCTGGAGGTAATCTAGGCGGCTGAGGAAGTTTGCCAGATTTGCCAGAATTTGCTCGAAACCTTGGAGACGCGGGATGCCGGAAAGATGAACCAGAGACTGATGCAGGAGGAGACCAAGAAAGCGAACGCTCATGATATGTCTCCGGAGACTGGCAACGAGGAGAGGGCTCCCTGGGAGGGGAAGGGCGCCGCGAAGGTGATTGTCGAGACTGCCGTGGACGGTATCTCGGCGGAAGAGAGGCTCCGGGGGCCCGCTTTTTCGACTTCCTGCCGCCTCCTCTGCGCGAAAGTTCTTGGGTCCCTTGCTGGCTTCCTGCTTCGGAGGGATGGCGCATGTCCATTGCGAATAGTGTGGCAGCACAGTTGCCGAGTACGAGTTTATGAGACCGCCGACATGTCAGACTTGACCGTGAGACAATCCGTCCGACCGAAAGGACATCATTGGGTGTACAGCCACCACCACCATCGTCGGTCGTCGTCCCCGCTTCGATGGGTTGCTGCCGTCTCCGCGGAATCCGCTTGGGTCTCGTTGCAACCTCACATTCTGATATGCTGTGGCGCCTGGTACCACTTGTGCATCGGCGCCTGACTGGCCGAGCATGGCAGAGGTACTACTCTATAACAGCTCATCCACCGCCATCGTCAACGCAGTCGCTCAAGGTAGGAATCATCGGTAGCGGTCCTGGTACGTGAAGACGTGGTACAGGAAGGTGCTCCAGAAGTAACAACAGTCTCACAGCGCGGAACATCTTGCAGCCGGTTTCTATGCCGCCCAGCATCTGTTGAGGAATCTTCCGAATGCAGCAGTCGATATGTATGAGATGCTACCAATTCCTTATGGCCTGGTGCGATACGGAGTTGCGCCCGATCATCCCGACGTCAAGGTAGCAACGGAGTTCTGGATTCGGAGTCGATCTTCCACCGAGTTCATTGACTGATCCCGTACCATCACTGCAGAACGTCATCCACAAATTCGCTAGCATAGCAGCTGACCCGAGGTTTCGGTTCGTCGGCAACATGCACGTAGGGCGCGACGTATCCTTCGAAGAGCTGAAACCCCACTACGATGCCGTCATTCTCTCGTACGGAGCATCTGAGAACCGCAAGCTGGGTCTACCTCACGAGGATTTTCTGGTCAACGTCATTCCCGCTCGCGCTTTCGTAGGATGGTACAACGGCCTACCAGAGTACAAGGATCTATCACCCGACCTCACGTCATCCGACACGTCGGTAGTGATAGGTCAGGGCAACGTGGCACTGGACGTGGCGAGGACACTCCTGGCTCCCATCGAAGAGCTCGCTAAGACGGACATCACAGCTCATGCTGTCGCCGGTTTGCGAAAGAGCACCATCCGACACGTGCACATGATCGGGCGCCGTGGCCCCTTGCAGGTGGGCGACGGTACCTACAAGGCGTGGATGAACGTCTCCAGATCTTGGCGCTGAAAATCGATGGCATTGCAGCTCGCGCTCACTGCGAAGGAATTGCGGGAGATGATCGCGATTCCAGACATCAAGCTCAACCTCGACGTGGATCTTCTCCAAGCAGAGATGAAAGCGAATGCTGAGCTTTTGGCCGGCGATCGACAAAAGCGTCGTCTGATGGAGTTGCTTCTGCAAGGTGCTACCAAGACGTTCAGCTCAACTCCATCCAAATCGTGGACTCTGCAGTTTCTGAGGAGTCCCGTCGAGCTGGTTCCCACCTCCAACTCTGATCGTCTTGCCAAGTTGATTCTGGAAAAGAATGTGTTGGAAGGGACTCTGGATGCACCGCGTGCTGTGGGAACTGGCGAAATGGTGGAACTCGAGACGGGTCTACTCCTAACTTCCATCGGCTACAAGAGCGCACCCCTCCCTGGTGTGCCGTTCGATTCAAAGTTGGGCGTGGTGCCAAATATCCGGGGAAAGGTCGCCTCAGCGGTAAGTGCTGAACTCTGGCAAACGCAACGTGGAAAGATCATCACATCGTAACATCACGTCGTTCCTGCTATCAGACCGAAACTTCGCCTGGTCTGTACGTTTCAGGATGGTTGAAACGCGGCCCAACTGGAGTGCTAGCCGCCACCATGTACGATGCAATCGAGACGGCCACATCGATCATCGAGGATGTTCAGAGCGCGGAGATCCCAGCATCATCACGAAGCGGTTTTGCAGGGAGTTTAGAACGGCAACTTAAGGAGCGAGGATGTGACCCTGTGTCATTCCAGGATTGGGAAGCAATCGACGCTGCGGAGCGCTCGATAGGGGAAGTGCACGGCAAGCCGAGGGAGAAGGTGGTGGACATAGAGAACATGATGGCCCTAGTTGCTGCAGGACGGGCCGCTCGCGTACGGGGTTCATCAGCGTAGAGAAACTGGTTCATTATGATCTGAGGGCCAGGCAAACATAGCGAGACCTGCATTGGCTCACAGGACAGGCGCACTAAATCGCAGATTCCTTGACTGGATCTGTACAGCTCCAAACCAGTTGGCATGGGGAGACGGCTACCTTGCAATCCCCTTTGCCAGATCTATGCCAAACCCGACCGTGAGATACATAGTGATGAAGCGTTCAATGTACATTTGTTGTTTGCTTTGTGCGGTTCGACTGGCTGCCAAAAGCGTAGAATTACTGCAGCGTGCCGATGTTCGGCAATCCCATGAACTTTCTCTTCGAGAAGCACATCCACCACTTGCTGGGCTTGTCCTCCCCATTATACACCTTAACGGCAAGACGTGTGGCACATTCTTGTCGAAGCTGCGACAGGTATTGACGAAGAGCGTCTAGCAAGCCGGGGAAAGATAAGCGACGGTCAGCGGAGAAACATACGATGCCTCGGACTGCCGCATGATGCTCGTGCGATACTGGAATCGATCTTTCTTCGCTGTCCACCGTGACCAAGGAAATGCACATGTATCCCCTTGATTCGTCTCGGGATCCGCGCCACTCACCGGCATCGTTCTTGCTGGTTGTCTTCTCGTACATCGCGTTGAGAGGAAATTGAGGTTCTCCAGGGATGCTGAAGTTCTGAAGAGCGTGGGTCACGAGCGTCCTCTGACCCTCCGTGGGTGAAGGTGTTCCCTTCTGGAGTTTTCCAAGACATTCTTGGATGAACAGCAACAGGTATATCAGGGCACGATCCGCGTTGCCCTTGATCTCGAAGTTGCGGAAGAAGCAGTTTGCTCGGAAGAGGGCGATAGCTTCATCGATGATGTCGTCTTGTGACGAATCTGGGTGTTCGGTTTAGTAGAATCATCAGGTCCGCTTCTTCGGGAATTCGGCGAGCAGCGAGGATTCGGTGCCCGTACCTGCTGACGGGGCGGGGCCCTTGATCTTTGTTTTGATGGGCAGAAGTGCGATGTTGCCAAGGGAGCGGTATCGCTGGTTGGGGCCGGCTGGTTCGTTGAAAGAGGAGTGGTAGGCCTGGTAGAGTTCAGTCAGCAACCAGGTGTCGTCAGAAACATGCGAGCCCTCGTACCGGCATGATTGCGTGAGTTGATGGACCAAAGACTATGGACTCAGCGAATCAGTGAAGGCAACAGCGGTCGAAGGGATGAAGTATGGCAGGCAGATGGGGAATTGAGGGAACGCGAACCGCCAAGCGAAGCGGCCGTCAGACCTCTTTGATCGTCTCCAAAGCTCGTGGACTTCTGGGAACCGACAAACATTCAACGAAACCTCACCCGCTCAGCGAAGATGGCCACTTCTACGGAAGGTATGTACCTGTACATGAAAGTGCTCAGTCCGGGCATTTGTACAGGAACTAGAGATGCACCACTCTGAGAACTACAGCCTAATCATATCTCCAACAGAATCTATAGTTCGAAACCGCCTGCAGTTTGACACTCGATCATTGAAGAAATGCGTTCGTCGATTTCTTCATCAGGGTGTTACGGGGGTGGAGACGGATGCGTATGTCCTTACCCAGTCATCAGCGCCATGCGCAACATCATCCCTGACGTTCTTGTCACCGATAGAACACAGTTCCTGACCGATCTGACACAGTTCGAGGTTGGGCTCCGGAAACACCAGCTCATTCACAACATGACGGCGCGGGAAATTGAGCTTTACGGGGAGGAGAAGGGTCGAATAGGTGGGAAAGGGCACAGCGCGGTCCTTCCGGACTCCTGCTGATGTCGGACATTGTAGCTAAGGACCTGGAGAAGAGTGCAGCGGAGCTGGTGGATCTAAAAGGGCAGCTGACTGCCGCTCAGATCGTGAGAGCCAACAAGCTACAGTATGATGATCTAGCTCGGAAGATTAACGTTTATGCGACGCGAAAGAAGAGTACCGAGTGAGAAAACCTCGGCTCGAACTTAACTTCCAATCGGGATTTCAAAGCTGATGCAGGTCTTCATTTAGCAATGCAACACGTCTTCGGACGAAGATACAGGAGACAATAGCGAAGACGGACGCAATCAGGCGGAAGCGGGAACATCGAAGGAAGCATCTTCTCACGATCGTCACGGCGATCCACGAACTGCAAGATACTATCAAAGAGGACAAAGAGCAGGATGATGCTAGAAGCATCGACGACATGTACGCGGATGATGTTCCACCACCCCCTACACCACCGCAGGAGGAAGAGGAAGAAGGCGTACTAGAGGAAGAGAAATGTGGGTGCTTTCCGATTCCTCGTCGGCCCAAACCTCCGCTGACGATGCGTTCCAATTCCTCAGTCGCAATGGACGTTGCATAAGTTTCGACCTATGGCTCATAGCGGCAACTGCGATCACCCTCTGAGAATCCTCCCGACCGAAAGTGCCCTCGAGTGCTATCCAGTCGAGTCTGGTTCTCCCGTCTTCCGATATCCGTCATTCGAGGGCTGGATTAGCCGGGCCTGAGCCGGTGACATCCGAGCCGTATCTCTGACCTCATATGGAATTGGTCCCATGGCATTCCAAAAACGTTCCTGTGCTGGTGGTTTTGCTAATATCCCGTTATCGGTTCACTCTCTACGAATCCATCCGAATGATTGAGCGAGCCCACCCGATCTCTGTGCAACTCTGGTAAATACACGTCTGTTGTCGTAAAAAATCAAAGTTGGATACAAAAATGGTTCTAGGGATGTAAAGGTGATAACTACTCTGACATACGCAGAGGACGGCTGAAACTAGCCTACTTCTTGACGAAGGCGGCGACGTTCTTCAACCATCCAAGGTACTCGTTCTGCTCCTTGAGCTCGAGGTAGCGGGGGATGAAGCTGGAAAGGGATTCATCGAGGCCTCGCTCGGCGAGATACGCGTGCATCTGCTCCTGAAACAATGAAAACGAACACGAGTCAGAACCTATCTTTCCTTTATAGTATCAGATCCCCGGTTGCACGTTGGAACATACCTGCAGGTTCTCGTCAAGGTCTTCGAAGACAGGTCCGGCGTACTTGCTCCTACGAGTCCAGTCACCCTGAGCGGTCTCGTCAAGCGCGAGGGAAGCAGTTGCAGAGAATCCAGCGGACTCAATGAAGAATGTGCCGTCCTGGATGCTGCCGCCGATGTCAAGAGCGCCGGCTTCCGGAGCGTCGGTCTGCAAGCAAGAATGCATCGATAAGTATCTTGTGAAGAACCCCCGGTGAACCATGGGAGTTGTGCCCACCTTGGCAATCACAACGGTGACCGGAATCGAAGGCTCGTCCTGCTGTGCCTCCTCCTAGAAACAAAGAAAGCTGAGGTCAGTTCCACTGGGATGCTATCACTCAAGGTCGCGAAACTGATCGTCGTACTCCTTCTCCCAGCTCCTCTTGGAAGTCATCGGCCTCAGCCAAAGCGTCGGTGTTGAATAGAACCGTGATCCTGAAGAGAGCGACGCGTCAGAAAGCTTTGCAGTAGGATTTCACCATCTATCCGTGCGCCCACGACGATGAAAACTCTTACTTTTCGTTTCCGAACGTCCTTGTGAGGGAGACCTCTTTGGACAGAGGCTGGTCGACAATAGTCCACTCTGGGTTTGCCGTCTTGAACTCGGACACAAAGTCATCCGAGCGAGCCTCGGCATTCTCCTTGGTCTCGTGGGTGATCTCGCGGACCAGCGTGGCGTGGAGCTCGAGGTCGGACTCGCCAGCGCTCATACGGGTGAAGGCGGAGGCGGTGAAGGAGCGGGACGCCGCGACGACAGGACGGACGACCTGGGGGGCCAGACGCGCAGCAGGTCGAAGGGCGCTGGCAGCTACGCAGCGGGTGGCGATACGGAAAAGCATTGTCCGGGATGATAGGGTAGGTGGAGTCTGAGGTCTGTTCGAGGTCGTTTGAAGATGTTCAGTTGCTATCAGTACGCTGGAATGGTGAGGAAAAAGGCGGAAGGGGAGACGGAAATTCCGGATTGTTGGGGTGGCTGGTGATCGCATTTGTTCCCAAGGAAGTCTTAAATTGAACATTTCCTTTTTGGGTCTTTCGACAGATCCCCGGGAGTTTCGGCACTCGGACTTGCCGCTTTGGGACGGACCACCTTGCCCATGCAAAGGAGCACCATGCGGCTCGGTCGGCGAGAGGGGCTCTCACAGCTATAAAAGAGAGGCAGAGGCTACCGGTTTCTCTCAGTCATCAGTAGCATCTTTCATTCACAGCTTCCCGCGCTTACTCCTTCCAAACAAATCCAAATCATGGTCAGCACTACCTTCATCCTTTACGGCATGTCCGTCTCGACTTGTACCCAGAAGGTCCTCATGGCTCTTCACGAGAAGAACATCCCATTTGAGTTCGTCAACATCAACGTGCTGAAACGCGAGCAGAAGCTGCCCAAGCACGTTGCCCGCCACCCTTTCGGAAAGATTCCTGTCCTTGAGGACGGGCAAGGCAACTTGCTTTTCGAGAGCGTTGCAATCGTGAGGTAACATGCAGCTGGGGAATAAACACTGTTCAATCACCGCCCTAACCCAGTCATTCGTCCAAAGGTACCTCGATGCCCTGTACCCACGCGTCGGACATCAGCTCGTCCCATCGGACCCGTACGAAGCCGCCCTTGTCGATCAGTGGACAGCCCAGTCTGCTTTCAACTTCTACCCCCACGCCCAGGGCGTCATCGTCGAGACGGCGATCAAGCCGGTCGCCAAAATTCCCACTGATGGGGCCCACCTTCTCGCGTCGCGCGCCGCTCTGGAACCGACCCTCGACATTTACAACCAACACTTCGTCGACCACAAGTACTTTGCCAACGATTCGATGAGCCTCGCTGATCTGGCTCATTTGCCTTACCTCAACGTTCTGAACCGCACTCAGCCCGATCTTATCAAGTCCCGGCCCAATCTTGCTGCCTGGTTCGACCGCATGACTGCGGAGCCCAGCTGGGAGAAGACGATGGAGTGGGTTGCTGGGGCTCCCAAATGTCACTGAACCTTCACCAAACCTTCACTACACCTTTTATTATGTATTTCCACCATATCCCAATACATTGAGGGCATTTCACTATCCGCTTGCAAAAACGGCCACTTTCTCGAGTGTCGATCCCCCAGCAGCCGAAGTCCGACCATGTCCGAGCGCCTGCGCTGTGCCACGCGAAATCCTGCTGGTTCCAATTGTGCTGCGCCACGCTCCGCTGATGACTTTCGAGTCTCGACTTCTTTGCTTGGGGACCATTCTAGCCGTTTCAAAATGAGCGCCGCAACCCCCGCGGCCGTTGTCCCAACCCCAGCTCCAGCTCCCGTCGATGCGCCAAAGTACAAGAAAGTAACCACGAAGAAGGGCGACAAAGAGCGGAAGCTCAAGAAAGGCGACACTGTGAGTTGAGTTTTTGATTCAGGGCCCTGCGTCCTGGGACTCAACGTTCCTCTCAAAAGGTCTATGTGAACTACACTGGGACGTTGCCAGATGGAAAGGTATTCGATACCAACATGAACAAGAAGAAAGTCAGCCCTTTGCGGTTCAAAGTGGGGACTGGAAGAGTCATCAAAGGCTGGTGAGGCGCGCAGTTGCAGTGGTTTTGTCGATTTCAGCTGCGCTCCTATCTGACTGCAACCGTAGGGACGAGGCTTTGCTTACCATGCATGTGGGTGAAAAGGCGAGGTTGACGATCGAGGCTGAATGGGCATACGGAAAGAAGGGAACGCCGGACGGAAAGTACGTCCGAGCAAAGATGGAGATGTCAGATGCGCCAGCTGATCACATCTTCTTGCCAGGATTCCACCCAACACCGATTTGACATTTGAGATCGAGGTGGTGAGCGCAGATTAGGTGAAGCTGCGTAACGAGCCGTTATCTGCGTTGAAAGTGCACGATGGATCCCTACAGTCGTATATGAGCACAAAACGCGTGCTAGACTAAGGGTCAACATGAGGATGCAGCAACCTAAGGCTCCAATGGCTTTGTGTTCTGTATTTGGATCAGATGCAAAAGTTTACATGATGACTGTGACGGTATTAATCTCAACTATAAACGCCCTTAAGCGGCGAGAAGCTTCTGAAGCTTCCCGTTGGAGTTGGCCGCGTGCAAGTCATCGGAGCCACCTGGAATGACGAATTAGCACCTGGAATGGAGAAACAAGGACTCTCAAAGCTCCTGGTTTCTTGCTTACCGAGATGCTGTCCGTTGACGAAGATGTTGGGAACTTAACAACAGGTGGACATGGGTTGAATATTCAGGTTTGAATCAGCCCACATTCCTGACTCCATCATACCCGTATTCTGGCCAGACTTCTCCTTCAGGTACGCCTGCATGTCAGCGCCCTCCGAAATCTGGTCGAGCTCGTAGGCCTCGAACGCAATGTTGAGGGAGGCAAGCAGTGCCTTGGCCTTCTTGCAGTAAGGACAGTATGACTTCGAAAAGACGGCCTGAGAAACGGAAGTGTCAGGTTTGCTACCAAGAGATCGCAGCTGCGGCTTCGATGAAGACGAGCACTACGGGGTGCAAGAGACTATAGGCTTTCCCCCGCAATTCCCCCATCCCACTTGCGGTCTCCTTGGGATCTTGTACTAATGAATCAGTAGCCTACCACTTTGTTGCCCTTGATTGCGCTCTCGACGGTGTCCTTGGCGCCCATGGTGGATTGAGTTTCTGTCTGTGAAGAGGGGGTGGGGTCGAGGGCTCGAAAAAGGATGCGGAGATGTTGAAAAGGATCTGAGGGATTGCGGTGTCGGCGTCACCACAAGACGGCCTGGCATTCGTCGACAGCTCACTCGGTTCGACCTGGGACCTGAGACCCCGACACCGAGCCGTCGCATCTGCATCCCTTCCTCCTCAAGGATGGCGAACGTCGTCGACCCCGTCAGCATCCAATCCCTCCTGGAAGAGTTTCTGAGCCGCTCCAGCGACCAGCAAGCGTCTGTGTCATGCTTTCTTGCTCACCTAAGCTCCAACCTCACCAAGGACGAGCTTTACAAGCACTCCCAGATTGACTGGTATTCGATCCTGACGAAGTACAGTACCTGGAGACAGGGCGTCCTTGAGATTAGAACACATGTGGGAGATTAATTGTTGTACGATTGGAGCAAGAAACTGCCCAGGCGCCTCAACTCCTTCGTGGCCTTTGCGGCAGAGGCTGTCCGAAACCCCAAATAGACCGAGCATGTAGCCCTAACCCTTGTGAGCGACGAAGTTTCGAAGGTCTCGCTCCCTGGTGGCACAAAGCTTACGCGGTGCAAGCCAAGCCCCATCCCCCATTTCCCCCATCCCATCCACCGTGAAGCGGTCGTTCACATTCCTCGCCGCAAACGCAATCTTGTTGACCGTCTCGCTGCTGCGCCTTGCCGACCGCAACTCACCCAGGGACGCTACACGTCGGAGAACTCGCTTTTACCATCAACGTTCCCAACCGTAGGTCCGGAGCGGTCACGCATCGACAAACGCCTGTCTTGGCCTTGTCCTCGGTCGTTGTGCCGAGTCCTTCCGCCACTGCCTCGCCATGACCCTCGAAAACAAATATGTCGGTCTCATCCTGGCTTTGTCTTCGAGCTTCCTCATTGGAACCAGCTTCATCATCACGAAGCTCGGATTACTGGATGCGGCGCGCACACACGGAGGTGCGCAACATTGTCTGGACAGGATCCGGAGACGTCCTTCGTTCGTTTTCTTATAGTGCTCTCATTATGCAACCGCACACATAGGCAGCGCGGGTGAGAGTTACAGCTATCTCCAAAACCACAAGTGGTGGGCGGGCATGGTCACAAGTAAGTCTGGGATACGACCGTGGTATTGTGAGCAAAGCTGGCACGCCCGCTTGACGGGAAAGCCGATTTGTCGGGAAAGCGACGGTTCATGCGAGACGACCTCTCTGCGACTTCCCAAAAAGTGTTATCGGAAATCGGCGCTGACACCTGGATGTACATTTTCTCCCACCACAGTGGTTCTGGGCGAGGTGGCAAACTTTTTGGCATACGCATATGCACCGGCAATTCTTGTCACTCCTTTGGGAGCGGGGAGCGTGGTTGTGAGGTATGGAACCTGACTGCTTCTATCCCGGACTCGCCGTGGTACTCAAGCTCCGCTTGGCAGTGCTGTACTTGCTTCGTTTTTCCTGAAAGAGGAGCTCGGACCGGAAGGGAAAGTGGGAGCGGCCCTCTGCATCATCGGCTCGGTGGTTATCATTTTACATGCGCCAGCCGAGCCTGACATCAAAACCGTCGATGAGATCTTGGCATTCGCGCTGCAACCAGGTGCGCATTTATTCCTGTCCGCAGGCTGGTCCAAACATTCTTACAGTGGTTCTCCTTGTTTCCTTTTAGCTTTTTTGATATACATGATTCTTGTGGCCGTTGTTTCCCTCACGCTCATTTACAAAGTAGCACCGATATGGGGCAAGCGCAGCATGATGGTCTACATATCCATCTGCTCCTTGGTTGGATCAGTGTCTGTGATGGCCGTGAAGGGTTTCGGAACTGCTATGCGCGTTACGTTTACTGGAGACAACCAGTTCGTCTACCCATCGACATATGTCTTCCTCCTCACGGTCATCGGTTGCGCTATGGTTCAACTGAACTACTTCAACAAAGCGCTGGACCTTTTCTCGACGAATAGAGTGACACCTAGTGAGTACAGACTGCCCTTGTGTTTCCGGCAGACTTGCTGCTGATCGAACCTCTATCATCAAGTCTATTACGTATTTTTCAGCACAGCGACTATCATCGCTTCGGTTCTCTTGTTCAAAGGCTTTAGCCAGGCGAGCGCGGTAAGCTCGGCACCAAGAAGACCGCATGCCCGATGCACCTGGAGCTTAATTTTCTGACTTTCAGCGCGATGTTGTGTCCATGTTCTGTGGGTTCCTGACGATCTTCGTTGGCGTATTTCAACTCAACTCCCACAAGCAATCTCCATCAGGTCATGCGGGAGGAGCGTCTATGGACAAATTTGGGGGTTCCAGTCGGCGAAATTCACTGTCAGCCGCAGGACTTGCGACTGCTCTCGTGAACGAGGCTCAGCTCCTGAAAACATTCGACGAAGAGTCGGCGCCGCTCAGGGAGACGGATCACGACGACTCCGATTGAGCATCAGATCACAGGGGATACATCCAGCCGGTTTCTATTC
>JADGJA010000729.1:0-11679 GCA_027596035.1 Thoreauomyces humboldtii | reverse complement strand
TCTCATGCCATCGATGCAAGCAAAGTCACGAGTGTCTGGAAACCGTTCAGAGAGAAAGACAAAAGAGACGTGTCTCAGAGGTACTGTCCTCATCGTTGCTGGCTGGAGAGAGGAGGAGACAAGTCGTTTGCGCTGCGATCCCCCATGAACAAAGGTCTCCTGAGCAGGTCTCAGTGACGCCATGTTCCGTGATGATGAGTGGTTTACGCCCTCGGGTCTCTGGGTTAGCATACTCCCGCTTCTCCTCCTTGACTCGCCCGCCCTCCGCCTTTTTCTTTGGCAGCTTTCTTCGCTGCCTTGCCTCAGCCATCAAAAGTACTTCTGATCTCCGTCTCGGGTCACTGGGCCACCCCCGTCTTTACCCGGTCTGTCCGTTCTGAAAGTAAGATGAGCGTCTCCGCCCGGAAGCAGCTGGAATCTACATTGGCTGCCTCCGCATCTTTCCTGACGCTGCGCTCCATGACTCGCAAGAGGGGCCGGAGACTTCCTTTCACACATACAAGTACTTAAGTCCCGAGCCGTGTCTTGCCTTGCCTTGCCCGAAACTCCAGGAGCCAGAAACAAGCACCTGGGTGCGCATCGCTCCGAAGTCATGAACCCACATTCCTCTCCCTTCTCGTTTCTGCTCTCGCCCTCCCAGCTCTTACTTCCTACCGAGGACGGCATGACCGACTTGCTATCTGCGTTCCCGTCTGCGTTGCCACCTACCCCGTCACCCGTCCAGGATGCTTTCGAGATGTTTCCAGAAATCTGGTTCACCGGCGCTGCGGAGTCACCTACCTATGAGCATTGCGATGAAGCAAACGCCCTGTACAGCTCCATAGGAACCAGCCATGCCCTACCTGCAACTCCTGACGACGAGCTGGACAGCTTGGCGCTCCCGTCACACACTTTCGCGTCCTGGCCCGATCCTGGCAACCTCCTCTTCGAGCTTCCACCTTTTTGCCAAGCAGACCTTGCAAGCGTGAACCCTGTTTTCGAGCTCGACGAAACGACGATCACGACGACAACGCCGGAGGTGGACTGGTGGGAGAAGATCTTTCCTGACACGCCAATCCCGATTCCTCCGTCCAACAACCTGACCTCCAGAGTCGAACTAGCTCCCCCCGACCCCCTTCCTACCACATTGCCCCTGTCGGTTCAGTCATCAATTTTACCGACGACCCTGACCTTGATGCCTCGGCCCCAAGGCAACCACGTCAACGACCAACACCCACCGATGTCGACTTACGAGGACGCTCTCAACTCGCTCCTACTCCAGCAGCCCACACCACCCTGGGACACTTTGACATGCCCCGCACCTCCCCCTTTTTTTCTACCCTTGGACATTTCCGCCCCACCTTGGCCAGAGGAGGAAGCCTCTCCGGATTCCGAACCCACGCCATCCCCACTTCCTCCTCCGAGCCCGTCCTCGACCCGTTACACGCACCTCTGTCCCTCCTGTCCCCGTCGCTTCACCCGTCGCTACAACCTCCTCGCCCACGTACGAGCCATCCACTCGCTCGAACGTCCCTTCGTCTGCCACCTCTGTCCCCTCCGGTTCACTCGGAAACACGATTTCGACAGACATGCCGTGAGCTGTCATCTAAACGTCAAGCCGTTCCGGTGCGAGAGGTGCGGCAAGAGGTTCGCTAGATCGGATGCGCTGGGGAAGCACAAGGGGAGAAGGAGGTGCAGGAAGGGGGATTGATCGAGGGAACTTTCTATCTTCTGGTTTTTGCTTGTTCTTTTGTTCTTCGTTGTCGATGGTTGGCAGAGAGACGATCGGTTATTCATTCCTTCGGTTTTTGTTTTTCACATCTGTTTCCCGAGAAGGTTGAATCGAGTATTTTGGGGGGATTGTTCAACATGTCTATGGAACCGGAACGAGTATCGTAATCTGGAATGTTCAAAGACCGAGTCTTAATGGCATGCAAGGTTGACCTCGATGCAACAAGACTTCAATCGAGGACGGGCTTGCTGTGACAATGTTAAATATCAACTGAATATCATAAACGTCGCATGAAAATTATACGTTTACAAAAGGAGAAATCAGTCAGCACGGCCGAAAATGTAAGGCCTCACACTTAAGAGCTTCGCTCCCGCATCTTCGAGATTCTTTCCGTCAGATCATGTTTGCAAGCGAGCGTTTGCCATCTTGGGATTCGCCATCTTAAGCAAGGGGAACTCGCAGAAGCGATCCTTGATCCAGGTCACTTCAAAGAGGCCCTCCTTGTCGGTGACAATCTCGTGCTATAGGATATGTGGAAGGTGAGAGGGACGCACCAAGAGCCGAGAGAAAGAAGAGGCCTGCCGAGTCACTCACCCTATGATCCGCGACGTCTGCCGTGAATAGTTGCGGTTGCTCAGACTTCTTGGTGTTGCGGTCGTGCAGCGGCGTCCGAGAGTACCGGAAGCTGAAAGGTGGCGTGCCCTCGAACTCGAAGGAGATGATCGAGTTGTCGCCTGAAGAAGAGAACGGTGTGTTCAGATCAGAGGACGGGCTGAGAAGTGATCCAACCCTTTGAAAACTTACCTTCTCGAATATCATCAACCATATCGTATCCGCCATCCACTCTGACCTTGGGAAGAGGACTGATCTCCGCAACGAGTCCTCCCGGAGGCTCGTAACAGCACTTCATCGAGTTGCATACGCGAGTGACGTTGACCGTGCCCGCCTCGCCCGCAAACAGCATTAGGACGGGATCCTTGATTGTCAGCTCCTTCTTGTGTACTCCATTCCAATCGTATCCGATCGTGAACGGTGCCGTCCCTTCAAGCGAGTAGCTGAGCATGTCTCCTACGCAGGTGTGCTTGAGACCCCGGTCCATCGTGATGCGAGCCATGTCGGCCACCTGGACTTCGACGCGACCGCCGGGTTCGTTGCCAGTGAGGATGTGTTCGCATCCCGTGGCGTCCGTCACGGATCGAATGGTATAGACGTACTTGCCCGTCGTCTCGAACCGACTGGGTCGGAAGACGAACAGGGGTTCTTTTGTCTCGAGGTCGATGACCTCTCTGATGTGGGACTCGTGCTTTGAATGGAGCTGCACGTTCCATGGACCTGTACCGCCCAGCTTTATCCGTAGCTCCGTGTCTGACTCTTTGGAGATGCACTGGAAGTTGCGTACGGGGCCGTCGAGGAAGGTCGCGGTGGGTCGGGCGTAGACGCGCTGTCTGAGCTTGGGTCCACCGTTAGCAACGTGCACGGGACTCCGGTAGTGTTCGTCCGAAATGGACGCGAAAGTGTAGGTATGGTCTCCGGGTTGGTCGGTGACGAGCTTGATCCGGGAATATTGTTGAGCACCCTTATCTTGCGTGCCTACGGCGTGTTCATTTGAGGAGGAAATTACGGTGTGGCCAACGGAATGCTCGTGCTTGTAGTTGATTTTGAATGGTGCTTTGCCTGTCAGATGCAGATCCATCCTATCGGGCGTCCCTTCGCAGATGTGAGAGCGAATGTGAATGCCTGATTCGATCGAGTGGTACTCTGCCCTGGGAATGGAGAGGTCGGGCTTCGGCACGGTGAGAACTGGAAAAAGAATAGTATAAGTATATATGCAAGGTAACACGCGGTCGACGCCGACCTGCCTTGACATCGAGAAGGCTCAAGCACTCGGCCGGAACAAAACGCGTCTTCCAAGCTAACAAGCTCATATGTTCCCGCTTTGTTGACCTACATTACACGAAGTGAATACGCTGATGTAGCACAGTGCGCAGAATGGTTTCTCACGTAGCTACCTGCAATCCACTTATGGTCTTGTCGCCGGTGATTGAAGCAATGTGCTTGTCTTCTTCGGTTCTGTACTTGAGTTTGTACTTGCCACTGCGAATCAAAACTTAATTCCCGGCCTTCTTAGGGTAACAAAGCAATGCCCACCAGGCACACTTACTGTCCCGACACAACCACAGGAATTCTGGCCCCGGCTCCTTCCAGCATGAGAATCGGTTTCGGGCACTGGAAATGTGCAGATGGCCGCTGGGTCAGAACCTCAATTGCTATCGGCCGACTAGCGACAGGTGCAGTACAGCCGTTTCCATCGGTGAGTTCTGAAGAAGTTGTTAGCGTCGGGCTTGGTTAGCTTCACCGATTCAAGGTGTAGCTTTCCTTACCTGTCACGTCGACATAGTACGTTCCAGCTTGGTTGAAGGGAGGGGTATCGATCGAGAGTTCTTTTTCAGTGACATCGGGTAGCACGAAGCGCTCCTTTTTCGATCCTTTGAGGATCTCGTATGTCAGAACATAAGGTGGCACGCCAGTAATTTGGACGTCCAGCTTTGAATGGTCGCCCAAACAGCGGGTCTTCTCCACGGTGGCGATCGTTACGTCAGGCAGAGCGTGAACCAGCTGCTTGAAACCCATTCCGCTAACAATGACCCCGTTGGAGTAGATCGCATCGCCAATCTGACTCACGATAACAAAATAAGTGATGTTATCAGATACAGGCCAGCCCAACAGGGAAATCAAACCTTCGTGAAAGAGTACTCGTACTGTCCAGGCTCCCCAGGTTCGAACCGAAGGGTCGTGAAGGCTTTTGTGAATTGCCTTCGCGCCTGTTGACGATGTCCGTTCGCCTTGTTATTTTGATCAAACTCGACCCAGAATGGGGGCTCGCCGGACATGGAAATGTTCACATCAACGCCCGTAGCACCGAAGCACTCCTTGACGACAGGAGCTACCGACATGGTCATCTCGGGAGGAACAGCCTGCTGCACGAGACATGTGGTGGGAAGCTCCACGTTCCCTGAACAGTACTTGTCGGAAACGCTGAGGAGCACGTAGACACCCGGCTTCTTGACCGTCAGAGATAGCCTTGGATGTTCGATGTCCTTAACGATCGCCACCTCGCCGTATATCCCGGCGGCTGCATCCTCGTCGGATTCAGAGCGACCGTACCGAAGCTCCCAAGGGGCCGACCCCTGCAGAGTGACAGGGATGTCGGCTGACTCGTGTTCGTATCCAGCCCTTATTCTCACAGAATCACATCGCTCGAAGCGGGCTTCCGGGAGAGCTCGACCGTGGACGAGGACTGTATTGCCTTGATGGTCCGCCTGAACGACGTGGTCTGTCGCAGGTGGCTGTTCGTGGCTCAAATCGGTTCGATAGATTACGGTGTTGTTATAGCCATCCGACACCTGGACCAGTTTGAAGAGATGTTCGGTCGCGGCTTCTACTTTGACCGCCACGGGAATGGAGAGATGGCGGGCCTGCCCAGCCAGGAGACGCTCCCGGATCACATCCGGAACAATGCGTTTGCTCTTCTTGAGCGGCGGCACCGCCTCGTCGTCCAGGTCGCCCTCAATACGCATGAGAGACCCGCTGTGGCCGACCTGCCGTAGGTACCAAGATGTGAACGGAGGGGTTCCGGTTATAGCAACGTCAAAATCGTAAGATTGGTCCAAGCATCGATCGACATGCGTCAGCTCGGCATCGCCATCTGAGGCCACAAGTACAGCTGCAGGACACTGAACGACATCAACGAATGGTTGAATGATTTTTCCTTCGTCTCCGACCGATTCCCGAATGGACAGTAGTCGGTAAACTGCCGGCTTTGGAGCCGCCAATTGATACGTCTCGACAATCCTGGCTTTTGTCTCGGCTTGTGCTTTGAGTCCTACTGCTGGTCCATCAAGCGTTACGTTCGAGAAGAGCTGGTATGACCCGTCGAATCCCCAAGCTTCGTACGTTATCGTCCATGGTGGTGTCCCTTGCACTTTCAGGGGTATAGTGGTGGACTTCTCGGAAGCTTTCAGACAAAACGTCTGATGTTCTGGATTGAACAAAGCCTTCGTTGGCGGCATCACATGGACAAGATGAGATCCGAGGATATGCGTGTCGTTTAAAAAATCTATCGTTTACGTTAGATAGCGACTTTCAACACTAATCGTCCCCGACCCCACCATACCTGCGTTCGGCATGGTTCGACCTCCTTGATGTCCGGATCCTCCATGATGATGATAGGGATCTGAAACCCGAGTCTAATGGAGGAAGGTCAGACCAGAACTCTCTGTTTTGAAGGCTGGACTTACCAGGCTCCCATAAAGACCGCCTTCGACCAACCAGACACCGATCGTGATAACGAAATACACTGGAAATCGGAAGTCCAACAATGGAATCTGCGCCCACCATAGACCTCCAAAGTACAGCGTGGTGACGAGGAACCACAGGTGAGGAAGGAGAGGCTTGACGTCGCCGGCGTGGATTTCCAGAGCCTCCTTCGCTATCCAGGCGCAGATGCCAAGACCACTTGCCAAGGCTATTCGCCGCCTGGTGACCGCGTCCATGGTTGTATGTGCTTTCCAATGGGTTTGGCTTGAAGCCGTGAGGATGCAGGGAGGCTAGGATGCCCAAGGTCAAAACGATCAAAGAATGTCTGTCCGGTCAAAGCGGACACGCGGAGGGTTCCTTTGTCCGACAGGCGTCCGAAAGGAGAAGGCCAAACACACGGGCAGGAACAAGAAGGATGCACGGTGCTCAAGGACACCTCGATCGACCAATCGATACACGGACTGCATCCCTTCGCGGGAGAACACGTCCAATTCGCAGTCTACGTGAAGAGGTCCGAGATCCTCTGCTACTTCTCCTTTTCTCCCGACGGTGACACGCGAGCAGATAGCGTCGGGGATGTTGAGTTGCTCTTCCAAGGTAGAAGGAGAAGGTGAATGTAGCGAAAAGAAAGGACCAAACCCCTACCTTATGCTTTGATGCTTTCTTTCGCACGACCGTCTCCCACGTGTGCCGTTGAGTGCTCATGAGGGCACAATGTGAATATTAGAAGAGGAAGGTCGAAAAAGAAAAGGTACCGGCAACAGGGTCTTCGTGTAAGGGGGATAGCGGGAGATAGGGAGGAGAGAGAGAGAGAGCGGAGGGAAAAGAAAACATGAAGAGGGACGGGAGATGAATGGAGAAGAGAAGGGGAGACCGCCAGGTCGGGCATATGAGGTATCATCGTCGTCTACTCGTAGAACTTGGGGATGCCCTGCTCGATCGATGCAGGCTTGACGAGCTTGCCTCCCAGAAGAGCCTCGCTGACAAGCATCTTCTCCTCGAAAACGTGCTGCTTCTTCAGACCCGTGGCAGGTGCCGCAGACTGATCGCGTCCGGCGTAGCGGATCAGACGACCACCGCGGACCGACGAGTCTTTGCCGTGACGAATGTTTTCCAGACCGCCGGGGGCGCGAAGGGAGTCAAGGCGTTCCTCCCATTCCTTGCCCTTTGTGATTGATGTCAGTGTCGTAGTAGATGGTGGAGATGAGGCGGAGGATGCGGAAGCGGGTAGGAATGAGTTGATAAGGCGTTGAAAGTATGAGGTATCAGATGCAGATGAGGAAGTAGAAGCGGACGTGGGAGAAGAATCGGAGGAAGAGGAAACCTGATCAGCAATTCAGCTCGTTTGCGACACCGCGAGGGCAAAACAATTTGCTATCAAAACTGAAACACGCACCTTTCCGCTCTTGAACCATTCTGTTTCTCGAATGGCAGTCTCCATGCGGGGCTCGACGAAGCTCCAGCAACCCGAGTTGAATGACTCTTCCTGAGCCCAGACGATCTCCTCAAGGCTCTTGCCGTAGTGGTCCAAGACGGTCTTGACTTCCCAGAATGGGAACGGAGTGATCTGCTCCAGACGCACGATGGCCGTGTTACGGAGGTTGTTGAGCTGACGCGCGCGGTAGAGCAGGTAGTACACCTGACCACTGCAGAAAATGACCGTCTTGATTTCATCGGGCGGTGCGAGTTCGAAGTCGCTTGATCGAAGTGCGTGGGGGATGCAAGGGTCCGCATTGTTGCCAGCCCAGAGGCCGCCCTGAGCGGGAGCGCCTGCAACCTCAAGCTGCTTGAAAGGAGTCTCGTGCAGAACCTCAGGGATCAGACGCTGGAACTGCGTGCCTTCCACCATCTCCGTGATGTTGGACTTGGCCAATGGGTGGCGGAGAAGTGCCTTGGACTCAAGGACCACAAGCTGGCAAACATACAGTAGATGAGTCGAAAGTCGCCGTCACCGAGCAAATAAATGTGAACATCAACTTACAGGTTTTCGGAAGTCTCGGTGGACCTGTCTTCGGAGAGCGTGATAGTAGTTGGAGGGGACAGTGGGGTAGACGACCTGCAAGTTGCAATCCTGATGTTGTCGGGCGTAGCTATCACGGTCAGTGCTTTCAAGGGAAGGCATGCTGTAAGGATCCTCGTCGACCATCTGCAAGAAGCGCTCAACTCGGGACGACGAGTGCTCAGGTCCTTGTCCGTCATATCCGTGAGGAAGAAGTAGCGTAAGACCAGTGCGCTGGAGCCACTTCTGCTCTCCGGACACGATGAACTGGTCGATGATGCACTGTGCGTTGTTGGCGAAATCTCCGAATTGGGCCTCCCAGATGACAAGCTGATGAGGGCTGACCATCGAGTAACCGAGCTCGAATCCGAGGGTTCCGAACTCGGAAAGGTGAGAGTTGCACACGGTGAAGTGGTTCTGGCTGGCGACGACATCTCCCGCAACCAAGTGGTTCAGGGGAACATAGGTAGCTTCGTTCTTCTGGTCGTTCAGTAAGGCGTGACGCTGGGAGAATGTTCCACGCTCGACATCCTGACCAGACAACCTGACGTGCTGGCCCTCGGCAAGAAGGGTTCCGAAAGCCATGGATTCAGCGGTGGCCCAATCAATATTAGTTCCTTCCTTAACAGTCTTCTGACGGAGCTTCAGAATTTTGCCAAGGTTGGGATGAACTGTGAAGTCCGGGGGGAAAGCTGCACCGGCGTTTCCAACGTGACGGAGGAGCTCGAGATCCACGCCAGTGGTCTTGGAGGCCACTGTCTCCGCAGCAAGCTCCGCAGGTGCCTTGAATCCTAACATGAGCGTTAGCTTTGAGATAAAATACGAAAGACTGTGCCCACAACGAAAATACGGACCTGCCCATGTACTGGATTGCCATTCCTTTGAGTTAGCCTTGTAATCCCGGCTAGCAGAGTAGCTCTCCTCGAGAATATCCCATACGCGCTTCTTCATGCCATCCACCTCGGCTTGCGTTATGGAACCCTCGCCCAGAAGCTGAGCAATGTACTTGTCCAGAACCGGGGTCATACCAGCGACACGCTACAGATTGGTTGAGGTTTAGTTTCTCTGATTTGCACGCTAATAAAGCACACTTGCATTCGAGCATACCTTGTACATCAAAGGCTGGGTGAAGCTGGGCTGGTCGATCTCGTTGTGTCCATAGCGGCGGTAGCACACAATATCAACGACGACGTCCTTCTTATACTTGTGACGCCACTCGGCAGCCAGCTCCATAGACCATACGACGGCCTCGACATCATCACCGTTCACGTGCAGGATAGGAGCGTTGACCGTTTTTGCGACATCAGAGCAGTAGGGAGTGGATCGAGCGAACCGTGGGTCTGTAGTGAAACCGACCTGGTTGTTCACGACAACGTGGACGGTTCCACCGGTTGCGTATGCAGGGAGATCAGCCATTCCGATGGTCTCATAAACAACACCCTGACCGGCAAAAGCAGCATCCCCATGCATGAGGATGGCCATGGCTTTGCTGTGGTCTTTCTCGTCGTTCTGGTAAAATTGAATGGCGCGGACCTTTCCCTCGACAACAGGGTTGACGGCCTCCAGATGCGAAGGGTTGGCAGCGAGGGAGAGGTGGACGGTCTTGCCGGATGGGGTCGGACGCATGTAGTTCTGCGAAGCAACGTCAGGAAAGTTAATCCAAGTCACGCCTTAAGCGCAGATTCTTACCATGCCCAGATGGTACTTGACATCTCCAGAGCCTTCGACGGTGTCCTCAGCACTGTGAGAAAATTCTGCGAAAATGGACTCGTTGGGCTTTCGCACAACGTTGGACAGGACGTTCAGACGCCCACGGTGGGGCATTCCCATGACGACCGAGTTGACCCCGTGATCGACGGAGCGGTCGATGAGGTTCTTCATTCCGGGGATCAAGCTCTCGCAACCTTCCAGACCGAATCGCTTCTCCGCAGGGTATTTAGTGGCGACGAAACGCTCGAAATCAGCGGACCACATGAGACGGTCCAAGATCATCATCTTCTGCTCTTTCGTGTAGTTGTACTTGACGGGGACCTCGAAGCGCTGACGAAGCCAATCACACTTTTCGCGGTCAGGGATGTGTCCGTACTCAATGCCGATGGATCCGCCTAAAAGTATGGGGTATCAGGAATCAGAAAGACGAATAGCGATTGACATCCTTCCAGGTTGAGCTCTCACAGTAGGTTTTCCTCAGACGCTCGATGATCTCGCGCAGAGTCAAGTTCTTTTGGCCTTCCTGAGCCAGGAAAGCGGGAAGGATGCCTGATCCGAGGAAGAACTTGCGGTCCAAGTCGGCATCCTTGAAACCGTAGTGCTTGTGACTAAGTTCTGGTGCCTGTGACTCCTCTGTCACGTTGATTTCCAGGGGGTCGATCTTGGCAAGGTGGTGGCCGCGAATCTGGTATGCTCGGACGAGAAGCTGGACCTTCATGTGATCCATGATTTCTCCGGCCGGGATCTTGTCTCCTTCCGCCAGTGCCGAGTCGCCAACATAACCTCCGATTTCAGCGGAAGGGATGATGCTGGGAGGCGCGGAGAAGGCGGGCTGTTTTCCCTCGGCAGCAAGATTCCGGAAGTAGACCTGCCACGACAGATGGACTGCCTTTGGGTCCTGCTGCCAGGCTTCATACATCTCTTCAACGTACGATCCGGACGGACCGTTGAGAAACGACTCGTTCGTGCTCGCAGAAGCCTTGGCAGCGGCCGTGGTGGTAAGGCACTTTTTCGGGATCGCGGTCACCGCGGGGAGATTGGCAAGGCGACATCGCGAAGGGGCGGCACGGGTAGCGGAACGCAGTACCCGCTGCGCCAGATGGGATTGGAACATGACTTATATCTGCAGGGAGTGAACGATTACCGTCAGCAATACAGACTACTGGGTACAGGTTGACGGGTTGGACTGCCCAACGCCGAGCGAGACCCAAGAAGACCGACGCAAAGAGGCGCGGAAAACTCCAGGCACTACTCACGGTCACGAATCAAATTCGGGGGGTTAGCGTGATTAAGTGTCCTCGTATGCACTATATGCTTTCGTCCAGTTGAAAGCAGGGAGGTTCGGTGGGGGTGATGTCGCTTTCCTTTGCTGCTGTATAACAGTTGAGAATGCAAAACGGGTCATCGGGTTGTGCGTGAAAGAGAGAGAGGGAAGGTGGTCTGCGGTGGGGTGGCTGTGCATCTCGGTTGGCAAAGAAATTCTGCATTACGAAATCAGCCAGCGGCAAGGCAAGCTTCCGCCGTTGCTATGATTCGGCCCTCCAGGCCTTTTCGTCGCGGCATTGATTGTGACGATGACATCCTGCATGAAAGGAATGTCCCCCAAGACTTGACTGCCGTATTGCTGACGGAGATCGTTCAGCGGCAGGAATGCGTCTGTCTGGCTTCGGCGACAGGGTCAGAGTGAGAAAGGGTCGCGCGTGACTCATCATCACTCACGATGGAGGAGCTGTCGCAAAGTTCCAGGTCACATGCTGAAGGAAGCTGTCGAGAAGCGTGTGAAAGCGCCGTGGTTGTGAAAACCTTCCATGCGGTTCTGGAAGCGACGAGAACGCCCTCTTCACTTCTCTCCCTCTTCTCTCTCTGCTGTCCGGGCTGTCCGAGTGAGGGCCGCCCTTCTTTCCCACCCTCCCGTCGAGGTACTTTTCAGTCGACCCCTCCC
>JADGJA010000728.1:0-11685 GCA_027596035.1 Thoreauomyces humboldtii | reverse complement strand
CCCCCCGCGTGTATCAAAATCCGAGGGCTGGAGACAAGTACCGTCATTGGCATTCGCAAACTTCTGATTGGCATCGCCATCCAGACGCTCTTTTCGTTTGCTCACGCACACCCGTACGCCGCGACGGGTCGAGAGTTGCAGAGGGCTCAGAAGGCAAGAGCTCTCAGCATGTGAGTCAGAGAATCTCTGGACGGGTACACGCAGCGGAGATTAGCAAAGGCTTGTTGTGATTCGCTGTCTTCCTTCTGCTGTCTGAAAAACAAGGATCACCACCACACCACCACCACACCACCTTGCAGGAAGTTTGAGACGCTCTCGGGGTTCCATCGCTGTATAGACAAATTAAACATATTCTTCTTGGCAAGAGACTGCAGAGGATCCCCGTTCAATTCATCTCTGCCCGTCAGCCAGAAGGCTCTACCATGTGGGCGACCGTCTTCCTCCTCTTCCTCGCTGGGGTCAATGCCTCGACCTTCAACCTCACCCTACTGAGCTCGTCTCTGGTGTCCCCAAACTACACGGTACTGACGCCCACCGGATCCTCCCAGTACATCAGGAACTACGGCGGATATGCGGCATTCCAAACTGCCATGCATAGTGCGACGGTAGGGGAGGGATCTGTCCTCATCGTCACGCTTGTCGCTAAAGTATCCCAGCTTGCTTTGTAGACAGCTTTGGGATCAAAGCCGGTCATAGCTCTCCATGGCGTCACTGCTCTTGGATTCAGCGTCTTCACGCAGTACTGGCAGGGTGAGGAACCGACACCAAAAAAGCCGAGGCTGTCACCGGGTAGCTGAGATCAGTTGGCGATTAGGACGCAAGGAGCATACATACCTCGAGAACATCGGCTTCCAATACCTAACATTCGGCTCTCGAGATCTATTCTTCGGGCCCGATGTATATGCAAGCAACTTTCTGTCAAACAGCTCGCTCCACTGCGTCGCTTCCAACGTCCTCATCGCAAAGTCTCTCCCCCTGTCAGGCTACGTCAAGCCGTACCAAGTTCTGATGCTCACTGACCACGCTACGTCTACGACGTATAAAGTCGTCATCATCGCCTACGTGGTAGACAATCTTTGCGCTTTAACGATGTGTGCTGATCCCGTCGGGACGACCGCCTACATCAAGATCGAAGACGTCCTGGTGGACATGGCTAACTTCATGGACGAGCTCATGTACGTGGAGGCTCCGGATGTCGTCGTTGCCCTCTCGAGTGGACTCCTCTGGGCAGATGACTTGGTCGTGGCGCAAAGTATTTCGGGCATCGACATCATCATATCCTCGGACTCGAACCAGCTGGCTGCGGGCGCTTTACCGACCATGGTGCGGAATCCTGCAGGTGAGGTGGTTTGTCGATGACCGCGGTTGTTTCGACAGATCTCTTATCTTCGTCCCAGGCGATCCGGTGCTCCTATACAACGACTTCGTGACCTCTGACATCCACGGACTGGTTCAGCTGGACGTACAGTTCACAAATAACGTGCCGGTGGCATGGACTGGAACCCTCAATCCCGTGATCAGTTGTCAAGATGACTTGACGCCTCTTTCTACCTGCGTGCCCCCAGATGCGACTGTCCTTGCCGCCGTCACCGCCGACAGTCTCCTTCCGAACGCCGCTCTCGCCGGCCAGATCGGTAAGACCCAAACTTTCCTTAATGGAGCGCAAAAGAACTCCGCATCGGTCTACGTGTGTCGAGCGGTGGAGTGCACGGCCGGAGATGTCGTCGTGGACGCGATGATGTGGCAGATGGGATCACAGTGCGATGCCGCAATATTAAACGGAGGAACGATCAGAGCTTCCATCAATGCCGGTGTGATCTCCGGCCAGCAGGTGAAGTCCATGCTGCCGAACGCGAACTTTATCTCCATCACGAGCTTGAAGGGTGCAGACATCTTTGATGCCCTACGAAACGGCTTCGGACATGTATCACCCGAAGCCTCCGCCGGACCGTTTCCGCAGGTCTCAAACCTTCAGGTGGTTTACAACCCGAATAACACCTCCCCAAATCGCCTCGTGTCAGTCAAGATCCTGAACACGACCACGAACGCTTACGTCGACATGGGACCCGATACCGTGTACAACCTCTGCGTGACCGATTACATGATGGGTGGCGGCGATGGATATACAATGCTTCGGGCGAAAGCGATCGCCGTGTTTCTGCAAGGAGCTCAGCTGGACATCGTCACTAGGAATTACCTTAACGCTTCCAGCATTGCGATTCCGCTGGGTCTTCCAGCTCCCGTGCCAGGACGGTTGGCCTATCCCGCCCCGACTGCTTCGGGGTTGTCGCCACCATTAGTGGGATCATGCGTGTTCTCGACTATGACGAGCACGGCCAACTCGGGATCCCTAGTGGATCCGTGCGATGGAGGTGAGTCAAACTTGCTTGTTAATCAGCAGCTATCATTGGCATCGCTGACTCTATAGCATCACAATTCGGTAGGCTATCGTCATTCTACGGATCTGACCTGGACGATAACGCCAACCACAGCCGCTCTTTCGATCTATATCTCGTTCTCGAACTTTACCCTGGATCCATCGACCGATGTCCTATACATCAGAGACCCAACTACATTGGCTCTCGTCCTTGTCCCACCAGTGACATCTCAAACCGGGCTGGTTGCAGCAAACTATACGACTCTCCCAACGTCCGTGGGGATTCCGAACCAAGCATCCCTCACGATCCGCTTCACATCCAATCGTCCCCTGACCGGCTCCGGCCTCACCATGGCCTTCACAAGCGACGCCGGATGTCCCGGAGGGTATCTCCTCTCCAGCGGCACATGCACAGCCTGTCCGATAGGAACCTCGGCGGCCAAGGGAGCCACGTCATGCACGGCATGTCCGATGGGAGAGATCGCGTTCAGCACTGGGTCCGAAACGTGCACCGCCTGTGCGTCTGGAACGTACAGCGCTGGAACGGGCGGTTCGAAATGTCTTGAATGTGACGGGGGCCGTGTGTCTACGGATCCGACAAAGTGCGCCTGTCCGAGTGGAAACATATATAACGGGATTTTATGTCTTCGTAAGTGTTCTAAAGAGCAGTTTGTGAGCGCCGATGACTGCAAAGAATACTGAGGCTTTGCTAACACCCGACTCGGTATGATTATCAGCCAGCGAGACATCGCAAGCAGGACCGATTGCGGGCATCGCTGTCGGTGTCCTCGTAGTAGGAGGAGGTGTCGCCTTCTACGTTTATCGGTAGGCTACAACAGTTCCGAATTGAATTATCCAGGAGAGAAATGCTGATCAAGTGTTTGTATGTCAGACGACGCATGGCTTTAATCAAGCGCAGGCATTTGGGGATTCAGAAGCACAAGAAACTCAAAGCGGATGTCGCCATGAAACGCCTGATACAAGACGTCATCCACAGCCTGATACAAATCGGGTTGGACAGCGCCGAGTGTTTCCTTGACTGGTAAGGCTCACCTGCATGGACTGCTTCTTATTTCAACAAACATCACAATCACTCACGTTTCCTGACAGGCACGCATTCCTGGCGGTCGGATCCGATGACAAATATAAGCTCGTGTTCATCGCTTCCTGTCTGTTCCAGAGTGTGATCACGTTCCTCTCGGCCGTGATCCGTACCTACAACATTGTTCAGATGCTCAAGATCCGAAAGGAGGGCGTCAAGTTGATCGCGGCCGGTGCAAAGATCACTTCAGTGGAAGCCTTGGCGAGGATCAAGGATGCCGAGAGCGACGCCGATCTTCATATGGTACTACTCAATCTCCGAACCCTTCGACAGAAAGTCGTCGTCACTATCGCTGTTGCCATGTAAGACCCCTCCTAAATCTTTCTACGCTGAAAAGGGAAGCGCGAGTCTGATCACCTTTTCTTTTTTCTGTTTGACTTGGTATGAAGCCCCGGGGTGTTCAAGTCGATCCCCATGCTCATCGTAAACGCTCTCGTCGCTCGTGAGCTCGGTTCCGGGAATAGTCTCACGCTTCTTCTCGCATTCGGATTCAATTGTCTCGTGGTGAGTACTTCCCTTACTCACTCAGACGCATTGCACTCCTCCCTCTACTGACGACCCCAACCTTGTCTCAAAAAGTTCGCCGTCAACATCCAAGAAACCCTAGGCTGGTTCTCCCTCAAGCACCACTATTACAAGCAGAAACTTCTCGCGGACTCCAAACTCAAAGAACTGGGACTCCAACGGCCCGAAGTCGGGCAGATGAATCGACCCGTGCACTCCGTCCCGTCCGCCACAAACATGAACGAAGCGGCCGGGAAGTCGAGGGACGGGAACGTGCATGTGGGAGGTGCTGAGGTACCTGACATACGGATACGGTCGCGCGCGTATTCCGACGACGAGGTGGATCCTTCTTCCCCGCTGGATCCGGATACGAGGGTGTAGATGGAGTCTTGATGACGGTGGTAGACTATAGAGGGAACTGTTACGCGGACTTTGTTACTGCATGCCTTTGACAATGTGATTTCCTGAAACAACCACGAGTCGTGTTTCATGGGCACGGTAGTCTAACCGATCCTAGATTACGGTCCTCGAGCCTGCATCGATCTCAGGCTGTGCAGTGAACACTGCAAGTAACTATCTTGCGAGCCTGCTTTTAGCAAGTAACTGCTACACTTCATGTGCGGTCCGAAAACATGTCATTTATCGTGACGCATCAGTCAAGTCCATACTATAATCTACTCCTGTTCCACTGGTTTGTTCACTAAGCATTCCTGTGGTCAGACTTCTTCGCCTTCTTCTTTCGCACCACAAAGAAGATGGTGAGAGCCACTGCGATGACGACAACGGCACCTCCGCCCGCGATGATTCCGTAAAGCTCTGGGTCGGTGAGCTTGAAACCAGAGCTACCCTGAGTCTTGTTTTCAACGATCGTAGAAGTAAGCCGGACGGTGTACGTCCCCAGGTAGCTACAGCTGCAAGTTGCGACGGTGTTGTTGACGCCCGTCGATAGTGCTGTGCAACCGGTATCCGACCAGGCGGAAGTCGTCAAGTTCCACAGCAAGCAGGAAGTTGTGTACGATACGACGGTGGTGTCCCGGCGTGTCACCTTTCCCAGGCTCGAGTACGAGGTCGGGATGGTCACGTTCACATTCTCGTCGAGGAGCTGCATCGAGGGGAGACTGGTACCGTCGACCAGAACCCCGAGGGACAAGGCGCTAGGCGTCAGCCTGCGAGGATTGAGAGGGCTATTTAGCAAGCGGGCATGTCACGAAAACAAATCAAATATCAGTAACTCACAGTAGCGAATCCGTCCGCAGAACCAGCGGGTCAATGAAGTACGGAGACTGCGCAAGGCAGCTGGCCTGGATCGTGACAACCGCGCCAACCCTGCTAGCATTGACAATCCCAGGCAGGGTTCCCGCAAGGTTCGCATCGCACGACGGGGTCAATGAGGTCGTGTCACGTCTCGAGAGTGACGAACTGGTCATGCTGTCGGGAATGTCCAACGGGTCCAGCATCAAAGCTTCTAGCAGGACACCAAGGACAGCAAGCTGATCGCTTTCCCCCGTGGCAAGACTGTTGGTCAGTGCCACGCCAAGGTAGGCGAAAGTCTGCAATACTGCGTCCCCGCTGTCGGTGCTGTTGGCAAGAGTAGATGCGAGACAGCCGCTGGCGGCGCTCTCAAGCGTAGCCTTGGGAACGGTGTACCCAGGAGTAGCGAGAACGCTGACTAAAGTAAGAATAGCGGCCCTGGCGTCACGCTTTCCGTCGTCTCCTACCCCTCCCGAAGCGAGAAGTTTGGCGATCGCGTTCGTCTGTGCGCCAGCGGTTCCGACGTCTTCGTTGCTGTTGACGGACGAAGTCAGCGCGTTCACGACTCCATTGACCATGGATTGAGTGGCGGGATCGCTCATGTTCAGACCCGTAAGCTTTCCGACGAAAGTGTCTACGGCTGCGGCTGTTTGGGCAGCGTTGCCGTTGGTGATGAGATTCGACACGGAGCTGGCAAGGTCGCTCGCGCTGGCCGTGCTGGCCGCGACGGTGACCGGAAGGATTTGAGGGTCGGATTGTGCGGCCGCATTACCTGAGATGTAGAGACGAACATAGACGTTGACTGTGCCGCTGGTGGAGGATGGGAGGAGAAGGTCCTGGGACGTTGATCCCGGATATGCGACTACTGTTTCAATTCCATCTGCGAAATAGCTGTATGCATACAGCAGACCGCCCGGATCCGGACATGTGACAGTAAACGTCGTATCGAGCTCCACACCAGACGATGGGCTGATCGCACATGCGGTCGGTGCTACCAGTGCCGCTGTGACGGAGAAGGAAGTACTCGCTGTTGCATTGTGGCCGTCAGTATCAGCTACCAGTAACGTAACAGTGTAGGTGCCGCTGGTCATAGTAGCGGTGTTGACTCGTAAATTGGCAGTTCCGGCCGTCTTTGTGACGATGGTGCTGCTCCATGACGTTCCGGAGGAGTCCACAACCGACCAATTGTAGCTCAACGAAGACAACGGTGAATCGGTCGTCGTCGAGGCGATAATCCTGACAACAGCTCCAGTAATGTAGGTAGATGCCCCGGTTCCAAGCTCAAGAGGCGCGAGCACCATGTAGTCCGAGACGATGATCTGAAGCTGAGCAGTGGATTCTGGGATGGAATCTATCCAGAAGCCTGAGGAATTCACATACTGGTAGCTTGCGACCCAAGTGCATATCCCTCCCAGCAAATTGGCCGCCGGAATGGTGAGGAATGGGATGTCAGTGATGATTAAAGTATTCTCCTCGTAAGAGAAATCAACTAGGTTCGTGTAGCTTGAATTGCTTCTGTATTTCATGAAATCTTCGGAGGATTCCAATGCGCCGGAATTCCAAGATGTTGTACAAGCCTTGCCGGCAGTTGTTTGGCAGGAGAACATTATCATAGCGAATCCTGAGAATGCCGTTGAACTCGGATTGTTCGCTTGGCAGCTGCTGTAAGCAGCGGAGCTCACATAATTTTGGAAATAGCATGGATCGAAGTCGTCGGAAGACGCAGTCATGTCTAGCGTCAGCGATTGGCCCTTCGAGATCTTCTGGCTCGCGGTCGCTAATACAGGGTGGAACGTCCAAGAGATAACGGCCACCTCGGAAGTTATCACCACTGACGAAATATATTGATGGTTTGCCGAAAGATAGACGATACGGCAGTTGAGCGTGTGATTCCCTGGTAGAACATTTGCGAGAGATGTGCTCCAGGATAAAGAATCTGTTCGTGTTTCCCCTGTTTGAATCAACAGAGGGTTTTGCGGCGCTTCGACTACGACAACGTCGTAACTCCAAAAGATGTAGGTAGCCACGGCGTCCGCACAGGTGAAAGGCGTGACAGCGGCGGTGGCATATCCAGTTTCAGAAGAAAAGTGAAAAGTCGGCACCGTCGCTCCAGCCACCAAAGGTCCGGAAAATGTCATCAAGCCTTCACTGGGGGGATTTTCGCAATATGATGCTTGCGCGGATACAGTAATTTCAAGCGGAAGTGAGACGGGCGACACCAGGTCGGGGAATGGCAGCTCATACGCGGTTTCGAAGATGAAATCGCCAGGTAAGGCTAATCCAGGTATGACCAGGATGGGGGTATCAGTATAGATCTTGATCGATGAATTGGTCGTCTCCACAACCATCGCGGTGAAAGTGGCGTTGCTCAGACTCAGGCCGCCGAATCCCCAAAGCTCATCCATGGTCACCGTGCTGGCAAGTCCTAATGGACAGGCCGCCCCAGCGCGCGTGGTACACGCGAACTCCACAATCGCAGCGGCAATATTAGTCACCGGGTCGTAACAGCTATCGCTCGCAGCGAGCGGTCCGATATATCGCGCAAATGTGCAGGGAAACAAGCTATTCGTGCTCGCCGAGGCGTCCAAAGTTATGACTCGCCATGTAGGCACAGTGGCGTTTGTGGATGTCCAGTTGGCACTTAACGTCGGGGGCGGCGCAATTGAGAAGCTGGCCGTGACCTTGACAGTGCTGATGACGTATCCAGCAGAGTTTGTAAAAACCCTTTGAGCCGATATATTATGAGTACCGACTGTATACCCCTCAAGGCGAAACTCCTGCTGAGGTAGACTAGCATACGTCAGCACAGCGGTGTCGAAAGTCCAGAACACCAGAGGATCACTCGGAACATCCGAGCAGTTGAAGGAGTCCATCAGGAAAGTAGCCTCTAACACTGTGTTGATCACGGAGAGGGTCGGAATGGTTCCGGGGTAATAATATTGCCTGTTTTGTTTTGACCAATCAGTAGTACTCAGATAGAGAGTTCCTGACGCGGGAGGAGACGGACAGGTCTCCGACTCCTGCACCTCGTACTTCAGAAATGGAAACGTGATCCAAGGCACGGGGCTACTCCAGTTCCGCGCGACGTTGATGGGTACCATTGGCCAGACTGGAAACGGGTAAATACCTCCAACGATTTGGGAATCTAGCGAGACGTTCAGAGGCGCCACAGGAATTGGGTGGGATGGAAGGAATGGGAACGTTGACCACGGTCGCGTGGCTCCGTCCGTTCCAAAAGCAACGGGAGCGGTATTTGGGAACGGCCATGTATAAATTGGCGTGATGGAGTCTCTCGTGTCCACCTCCGGCCAGTAAGGCCCAATCCACGTAGCGCCAGACATAGTGTGGTTGATGTCAAACTCCCCGGAGCGAACTGTCAAGGTCGGGGCTATCAGGGACTGTGATGCAACAAGGGTAAGCTGTCCAGGATACCAGAAAGAACCGTTTGCGGGGCTGCGAGCTGGCTGTATAATAGAAGTGTTGCTCCACTCGTTGAAGTGGCTAAACATGGACGGATCGTACTGATAGTTGTCAACGCAAAGGTCGTAGCCGATAGTGAACGCGCAAGGCTGAGCATTCCAACCGTACGTGCATTGTGTCTTTGTAGACTGACCAGGGATCTCAATACATCCCAGGCTGGTGCACGTAAAGCCTCCCGGTTGAGGCTGGTCGATCTCGCAGAACATCAGTCCGTCTGCACCCGCGAGATCTGGCGCACAAACTGCGAGATATAAGATCAAATTCTCAGCCTCCGGTGAGGCTAGCGAGCTGTAACCTCCGCAATGGGTCGAGTTGATTGGAAAGGTCCCCGTTACTTCATAGCCATTGAAGACTGCGGAATGGAAGGTTGGAGAGCCAATGCACTGTTTATTGGGTCAGCGATGTGTAAAAAAATTGCCGCAACCGGTAACCGCTTACCTGAAAGGCCCAGAGTGACACTTGCAGTGCCCACTGCACGGAATAGATACCAAGCGTATGTGTCACGGAAGGCAAAACCCAATAACTCGAAACTACCGCGGTTCCTTGACTACCACCGGTTGCGGAGCCGTCGAACACGCCGCTCGGGTTATATGTCTCTGAATCACCAACGAGGCGCTCAACCGTCGTATCATCCCAAGAAGCATTCCCGTATATGAATTGCTGACATGTGGTATCGACGTATCCAGTAATCGACGCGTCGGCTGCGAAGGTCAGATTGCTCTGGCATGGATAGCTGTATGTGGTAGTGCTGTAAGTGAAATCTACATAGTCCCAAACGTCCGTTAGGAAAGTAGCACATGTCAAGTTCACCGTCAGCTTCGTGAGAATCCCGTTCACATACAGGGCCGGAATGTCCGGCTGGCATGGGGAGTAGCTGAAGATTCGGTTTTTGACAGGAGGCGTGTACGTCGCGGAGCAAGTAATAGCTGCATATCCAACGCCTTTAGTCCATTGATAGCATGGCAGCTGGACCAGATTCTTGCTTCCCCAAATCGAAGTTTCCTGATAGCAGGTTGTCGAAATGACTTTAGTGCCGTTATACTGGCCGGCGACCAACCCGCTCACGGGCCAGTCGCATTTAATTGTCCGGTTGAACGCGTCTTCGGTGTAAAACCAGTCCGTCCGGCAAGTCGAGCCATAGGAAGCCGTCCCATCGATCTGGTTTCCGACATTTTGAACGTAGGGTGTGTACTGTGTGGCCGTGTAGTAACACGGCTCCAAACAATACACGTTGCTCCAATAGATACCAAAGTTTTCGTAGGCCACACACGTGGTGTTGATGGGGAACGTCATTTGCATGGTGGAGAGTCCCATGGTCACAACGCGCTCGCTCGGAAAGCTGCGAAGAATATCTGCGTCAAGCGCGTCCAATTCATAGGCGCAAACCCTGGTCACAGGACTTTCCGTAGCATTCCCGCTGATAAGCTGGCAAGGAAACTCGAAGATAACTTCATATATCACTGGAGTAGGCGAGCTTCGGTAGGAGCTGCCGCTGCAAGAAGCATCTTGCAGCGACATATTCAGAAACCGTCCCGAGGAGTCATAATTGGCAACAAGTGCCTGACAATCCCATGCGAAACTGATCCAGGAATCATATGTGTAGCAAGTTCCAGTCGCGTTGCCGCCACCACCAAGCTGGAAAACCCCGTCGACAAAGCCGGGGACGGGGAAGGTGCAAGTGTCCACTACGCTGTCGGATCGACGAAGCACTGGAGTCGGAGATGGAATGCTGGCAGTTGTCGTTGACGATGGCAGGGTCGCGGCCCTTTTCTCGCAACCGCCGTAATCTCCCCGCCCTCTTCCACCTAACGAACAAGTCCCTCTGTGTACCTGACCAGCGTTGGTGTACGAGCAGGCATAGTCGTAATTCGGGTACGGGTGAACCATGACTTCTCCGCCACCTTGCACGACCGGATATGGATAAGGACTTTCCGGCACAGAACCGATGACAGGCTGAGTTGCTGCCCATGTGACGTTGTAGGCCGTGTCGTTCCAAACGATGGAGTAGTAGGGATAGACAGGATAGTAGTTTTGGCCCTGGGTTCCTGCACTAAAGAGGAGCCCCGCGGCAATCGGCAGCAAGGCTTTCATGGTCAAGGTTACTCGGAGCGGCTCGCTTCGAACGGAAGGGGTCCCCAGGATTGCGCCAGGAGGACTTTATACGGCCTGGTCGAGGCGTCCATTGAAGCTTTTTCGACGTCATCAATGCTCCACTTTCATTGCATTCATGCACACGAAATATGCTTAACGCGTTCGAGTGCAGTTCTATAAGCAGTTCTATTTTGGACGCGTTTCTGCCCTTCCTTCCCTCTTTCGCCCCGCTTTTTTTTTTTTTTGTACTGTGGTTGTCCTCACCATTTCCCGGTACGCTCCCTGATTCACAGCATTGCCAAAAATCTCTATCACATCATCTTGTTCGATAAGGTCCGTCACGAGCAGCCGTGCTCGTCTCCACCATGGGTTGTCTTCTGCTGGCAGACCTCCCTTTCGATGATGGTAGTACAGTCTATCGGGTTGAATTTGATCGTGCGCACTTCGCATGGATAGATAGTGCATCAGCCCAAATGATCGGTCCTCTTCCATGACGCGGACGAAGTGCACCAGCTTCGGTATAACTTGCGAACCGACTCCGGAGCAAGTGTCGACGTGCTTGGCAACGTCTATCCAGTCCATGGTGGAGCGGAAATACGGTGCAAAACCACCTGTCCGTTCGTGGGAGCCCGGTGGCAAGAGGCCGAGCAGGCGTTGCAAGCTGAAGTAGTCACCATACACGCCTATGAGGGCCAAGCGAAGTCCAAGCAAAAGGGTCACTGCCGCAACCAGCACTCTCAGCTGAAGCCGTCGGAGCCTGGAACGGCTGCAATGGGAGCGTCATCGGAAATAGGAAACAGTTAGCTAGCGGAAAGCCTTCTCAGAGGGGGGGTACACACTAACCACCGCATGTCGACGACCAAGGGTATAGCAGCGAAAG
>JADGJA010000727.1:0-11691 GCA_027596035.1 Thoreauomyces humboldtii | reverse complement strand
TCTACACTCGACTATTCTTCTTTTTATTCATATGTGTATAACCCTAACCCCTAACCCTAACCCTAACCCTAACCCTAACCCTAACCCTAACCTAACCTAACCCTAACCCTAACCCGTACTTCAGCGATCACCTGATTGGATGTCCTGACGAGTCTTTGCAAAGGACATGCTCTTGGACGGGTCCTTGGGGAACGACGACGCCGTCCGGATACGACAGGGATCTGGAGGGTCCCGTCATGCCGAGACCAATGGTTCAGATGGATCCGCCGGGGGCCTTGTCCATGTTCTGCGACTGTTCCAGCTCGTTTGGTTTCTCCCCGACGGCCACATCGCAGAGCAGGAGACATGAGTAACTGGGGAACTGCGCTGGGGAAACGGCGTAACTTATACTCTTAGCAAACATGGAGCCGAAATACAGTCCGCGACCGAACATGGATCAGTTCGCAGCGCAGGGGGTGATACGCAAGCCCTGATGCAGGATGCCCAGAAAATTGCTCGATCTGAAAGCCGGTCGGTTTAGCCCATCGTCTTTCACAGGCTGCGAGCACCGCCACGTTAGAGCTACCTCGACCTATGCCACAGCAACTTTGTCGGCTCCTTTTCGAATGGTTGGAAAGGTTCATGTTTGCCATCTTTTTTTACGGCGAAAAGATGCACAATCTCGTGTTTTGACGACTCGCGATCATCGTGTAGATACTCCTCCAAGATCTGGAATTCATCTCCGTCACGACCGTTGACATGTCGGAACTCGCAACGCACCGCGTCACAAAGTCACACGATCTAAAAATACCGGCCTTGTTCCATAATCGCCATGACCGCTATGGGTCCATAGCAATTCGAATGTTGCTGGATTCATGTTTCGGTATGGAAGCAGAAATGTGGGGGTGCTGCCTACTTTAACATGTCTTTCCCATTGAACCTCAGAAGCTGGCTGTCTTGCTCATGCGAGGTACTATGCGAGTGCGAACAGTTCAGTATCGTTCTTTTATATTACCAGTCAGAAGTACGTGCAGGTCCTAGATTTCTGTCGAAATGACCTTTCGGTTGCGAATCTGTCCGTTCGAGGGAGCCAGTGGAACGAGTTCACGTACAGGTGAACAAGCAAGAGTCTTCTGCGCAATGGACGAGATATGCTTGGCGACGAGGTTGGTTGAGAGGGTGCTTGGCGGGACCTGTGTAGCCCGAAAGTACATGTGAAGTACCCAAGCACATCGGCGTATTGCAGCGATCAGCAAGGTAACAGCAGGGTAACAACCTCCTTGATGTTCTGCATGTACAGTCAGTCAACCGGTGGGGTTACTCTGTTTACCGATCGAAGCGAGCGGCGCCGTATCTCGTTTGACGGCAGATGGAGGCGGCGCCTGGCGGCAGCGGACAGAATCCTCCGCCTACCAGCATTTGCCGAGCGACCGTTGAACGAGCTACAGTCAGCAGAACGACCTGCAACTTCAAAGTACGGAAGAGCAGATTCTTCCGGGCTTGCGTAAGTTCAATTGGAGTGAAACTCTTGGGACTTGCTTGCCCGTTCCTAAACTCACATTCGCCTTCGCAGCACAGCCCGTTGTATTCATGTCTGGTGCTGTATACCGCAGCCAAACGTACGCAAGCACATCAGACTAGAGACAAAGGTCATGCAACCTCAGCAAGATCCGGCTTCGTACAAAATCAAATTCGCGCTCTTCATCTTCGACAAATCGATTCCTCTAGAGGACACTGCTCCCCGAAGATGCGGGGTGGAACACATCTGACCGACCGTCCGAGTAAGGAACGCTCAGGATTCCCTGAAGGTGGAACGTAGAGACGAGCTGCATCTCCCAAACCGGTTTACCGTTCTTCTACGATAGCTCTTGCCTTGTTGAAGAGGAGATCAGGGGAATGCGACGATGAACTGTGAGCGTGTTCCTTCCTGCGGAACCAACAAAAAAGAACTCTGTACGTGCCTCGAAGGCGGCCTCAAACGACCAAAAGAAAAAAGAACAAAACAAAGATGCGACCAAAAAGCAAGGGAGCCAAAAAAAAAAAACCGTGTCGAAGTACAATACGCAAAGGCGTAGTACGTGTGGAGGGGCACGACGGTGAAGTACGCTGGCGTGGGGTCGAAGAAAGGCTTACCTCAACTCAACGCCTGACGATATTCACTTCCTCCTCTTTAGAAGAGTCGGTGCCCTCGTCGACGTCTTCCTCTTCATAAGATGATGGTTCTATCTTCAGGAGATCGAGACTCAGAGGACCGAATACCTAATGGCGCGAGGAGCGACGTCGGGTGTGGTGAAAGGAGGAAGAGCGAGAACGGGAACGCGACCGGCGGCGGCGATGGTGACGTCGCCGTTTCTCTGAGCGTGGCTCTTCGTTTTCGACCTCGTCATCTCTGCGTTTTCGCTTGTGATTGGAGGTGGAGGACGCCTTGTCCTTCTCGGCCTTCTGCAGCTCACGCTGCTTGTTGAGGGCCATCAGAGCCTCGACCTCCAGGCGCTTCTGGACGAGCATCTTCGTCCGAGCGGCCGAGGCCAGAGCCTCTGCCTCACAGAGGAGACGTTCGTCGTTTGCCGCTTCGATCGCGCTCTGGGCCTTGGAGCGAGGAGCCCGTCCACTTTTCAAGTCTCGGTATCGGCGATCGGCTTCACACAAAACGTCGCTCGAATCTCCGAGAAGCTCAGCTACCGCAACGGCATTGTCGATAAAAGTTCGGAGGAACTCGTCCGATAGTCGCTTGCCTTGAAGGAGCACGCGATATTGACGATCGTGGGCGATCTCGTTTCGGTTACGGCGGAGACGGTGGAAGAGAGGACTTGAACAAGACGTGTAAGCTTTTGAATTTTGTTCGATTATGGGAGGCCAACTTCGACTTACCATGGGTCAAACCTCTCAGAACCGAAGAAGTTCGTGGCGCCAGCTTCATGGGCAATAAAGAGGCGCGCATGATCTGTCAGAAACCACAAAAGTTCTGCGGTGTCCCATTCTTGTGGGTTCTCTGACATTTTGCGCTGCTCTTTCCGTTAGATTCGGAACATTCTCATTGATCTTCCTATCTTTTCTCTCACATGTAGTTGGTCTTTGTCGTTCTTCATTCGAACAAAGGTTTCTCGGACTTTTCTGTTCAAAACGTCGCTCTGCGCGTTGATGAACCCAAACAACGCGACGTGAGCACCGAGAAGAACGTCCTCAACGATGATTGCCGCATCCTCCCGCGAAATCTCTATCGGCACGGTCTGTGGAGGAGTGCTAGTGCTTCTGCTAGTGTTGCCATCGATGAAGACGTTTCTGCTGCTGTTGTTGCCCGTGCCGATCATGTTTCCGTTTCCGAACGTGTTGTGACGACCGGCGTTGTTCACTTGACGCTCATGGATGACTATGTTAGGCTGGATCGTGCGGTTGCGGGCGGCCTTCAGCTTCTGGTAATGCTGCGATCGTTCCTGATTAGGTGACAGTATATGTGAGTTACTCCTTCGCGAAACATTGGTCGGTAGACAGCAGATTCATACTGTCTGTTTCTGCTTTAGCTGTCTGCTTAGAAGATCCCACATTGGGTCAAGAACCGTAGCAGGACGGTCAGGTCGTCTCGCTCGCCGCTCGAGGATCATCTTGATAGTAATCAGGATGGTTTGCGCGCGCGGGGAATGCGGAAAGTCGTAGCCCTCGGTCGCCTTCCTCTGCGAGGCGTCGATCTGGATGCAGTCTAGCATCTCTTCGATCACAGTAACATCCACGTCTCGAGGAGGATTGCTGAGATGAGCCTCGATTCGATCCTCTACCCATTGGTCAAAGGGAAGCAACGGCATTTCGGCTGCTTTTGAGATATCGGTCAGATCGCCGCGTTCACGGAAAGGTGCTTCGAGAGCGGCGGTACGTACGGAAAGGTGCTCTGGCTTGATGGGAATACGAAAGGTGATGATTCTGTTGCTCTCCTTCTCTGCTTAGCTCGCTGTTAACGAGATCCGATGCGCGATCAGATGGAGGAAAGCGAGAAGCAGAGGAATGCGCAGTCGGTTTTGAGGTCGTCGAGGGCCGTGCGCAGCAGGTCTCGCTGTCGACTAGCCGTACCTTCGTGCTACGCGAGAGCCTCGAGCCGAGAGATGGACAATCCGTCCGAAGTCCGCCGTCGACTTTCTTCCCTAAGGCACGGCCGAGGCACGGTGCCGTCGGGACATTCGCAAGGGAACGACTGAGAGTCTGGCAAGGAACCCTATGGAAGGAAGAAACCATTTATCCGCTCTTTCGCAACAGGGACTCGGCAACACTTTCCTCGCCTCGTTCACGCCTCGTTCCAGTTCCGTTCGCAGCTCCTCATTCCGGGAAGTCAACTCCTCGTCACGCTCGACATAGCTCTTTGTCGAACAGTCTACAAGGCTCTTTCTGCCGTTGAGTGGTCCGACCCTCGGGCCGCCTCCTGTGGCCACCGCGCCGAGGGTCCCCTCCTCAACGGTCTTTAGGGGTGGGGAATGAATGCCTTGCAGCTCCTCGTCGCAATGAAGTTTCTCGAAATTCACCAAAGCTTCTTTTGCCGTTGAGTGGTCCGACCCTCGGGCTGCCTCCTGTGGCCACCGCGCCGAGGGCCCCCTCCTCAACGGGCTTTAGGGCGGGGAAAGTTTTGTCTCAAATGTGTGCAATTCGAAATGTGTGAAAGTGCGCATTGTCCTCGAGGAGTAGGGTCAGGTCGAATAGTATGCGGAAAGGCCTTGGAAGCGCGAAGTCCTGGTAAGTGGAGTCTTTTTCTTCGCTTCGGAGTTTGGAGACTCAAGAGCTCTTTTCCGACCTTTGCCAGACATCCCTGTATCATCCTCAGCTCTTATGAAGCTTGGATTGGCATTCATGACCTTAGAAAACGTACAAGATTCTCTGGATTTTGGAACGCTCCTCGAGACTCAAACTTCGAATATGGCGTATGGGCCACCGGCTGGACAGATTTGAACCTGACACCAAACTGAGATCGATCTTTTGAGGAGATGTTCTCGCAAAAAAAAACTTTTGAAGAACTTGGTGGGCTGACCGCTTGTCCGGTGCACCGCGCGCCGACGTCAACGATGCGGACTGGGTGGAGTCCAGAGCAGACGAAACCAGGTGAGGCTTGATTATAATTTTCACTCTAACTTGAATGCGTACAGACTTGGTATCATGCTTCTCTAGCAGGCATCGACCAGAAGTCGACGGCACAGACTATGTGAAGCGCCCCGAGTTCCGCTGGCGGCACAGCACATCTTTTCTTCTCTTCTCAATCATACATACGCTCAGGGTCCAGGGGACTGCCCCTCTTCCCCTTAGCGACTATTCTCTCTCCACACCTAGCCCCAATCTCGATAGAATGGCCACCGCTTCGTCGTTGGATCAGACGGGCATTCCTCGTCTCTGCCCTCCATCGTCCACAATGGCCAGCTTCCCAGAGGTTACCACGGAGCGAATGCAAGACGGTCGTCCCTTGCTCAGGGCCAGAGTCCCCGGTAATGTCGCCAAGAAGATTTGTTCGATCTACAGGCAGCGAGTCGCCGGCCTTCCCAACATCAGGTTCAACCAAGAACACCTTTTCAAGGAGCCCTTCGGGACCCTGGCCAGTCGATGCTCAGGACGACGAGAGCACCCGCGCCTCTTTCAGATCGTGCTGTCCGTTGATGTCTTGCGAGGGAATCACTCGCTTTTTGGCCTCTCGTTGGCTTCGAAAGCAGAGAAGCGAGAGCTGATCTACTTCTTTGAAGCACTCATTACGCCGCGACTCTCACCCCACCGATGGGTTAAGGACCGCATCATCGCTCACTTGTCCGATCCCACCTTGCGTGTGGATGCGGCCATCTTGAACGAGTTGGTTCATCTCGTGAGGGGGGATCTGTGCGCGAAGACGCCAAGCGACGGCTACGAATGGCCATGGAAGTCGAAGCCCCGAAATGTCCTCGTGACGATCAAGATGATCCTTGAACAGATAGCAAGCTGAAGGCACCATGAAGCAACAATCCACGATAAGAAGTGGCACGGGCTTGAGTGAAGACGTGCACAGGCGGCAGCACGTATGAGTGTGCTGTCAATCGATCATGGTTTCGCAAGGCAATCACTCACCTCCTGGAACCTCGCTAGCATCGCAAGCACGACTCAAAAGCTTTCGTCAGGGCAAGAAACAACAGCAACGGTCGGCCTATAAACTCCGGCTCGAGTGCTCCAATTGCGGTCACCAGGGAAGAGGCCGCGATCCTTGTTGAAGACGTCCTATTCGGGGCACACGTTGCTGTTTCCAGCTTCAGCAAAGCTAACAACGACGTCCGCACCTAGGCCGTCCTCGAAGACTTCGAGCGGGCTCGAGGCGCCCGGGATCAACATGTCAGAGAACCCGCAAGAATGGGACACGGCGGAAATTCTGTGATTCCTGACAAATCATGAGGACCTTTTCATTGCCTATGAAGCTGGCGCTACAAACTTCCTCGGCTCTGATGGTAAGTCGAAGTTGGCCTCCAATAATCGGACAAAATTCAAAACCTTACACGTTTTGTTCAAGTCCTCTCGTCTGCGCCGGAAGCGGAACGAGATTGCTCAGGATCGTCAGCATCGGATTCTCCGAAGGGCAAGCGATTGTCTGACGGGTTTGTCGACAACGCGCTTGCGGTTGCCGAGCTTCTTGTAGATTCGAGTGACTTGTTGCGAGAAGCCGATTAACAAACGATACTCTGAAGTGAGGTTCCCCGCTCCCGCGCCCAAAGCGCCATCGATGAACAATAACCGTGTACGCAGTGAGGCCGCGACTCTGGCCTCGGCCACTCGCACCAAGATGCTCGTCCAGAAGCACCTCGAGTTGATGCATCTGCCGTCGTGGTCGCTGTGCGCCCGTCAAAGAGGCTTTGCGGAACGGACATTCTTCAGCAACTCTCTCTACGGTCGATGGGTCAGGTACAATGAGCCGGTCGAAGCCAGCGGACCCCCGACAGCATCCTTGCGTTGATGCATCTGCCATCGGGAAGCCGCTGTGCGCCCGTCAAAGAGACTTTGCGGAACGGCCATTCTTCAGCACTCTCTCTACAGTGGAAGGGTCAGGGCAATGAGACGGTCGAAGCCAGCGGACCCCCGACAGCATCCTTGAGGGGATGCATCTGCCGTCGGGGGCCGCTGTGCGCCCGTCAAGAGGCTTTGCGGAACGGGCGCACTTCGGTTACATTGCTTGGAGGATCGCGGCCTACGCAACGGAGGCCGTTACAGGGCGTCCTCAATCCAGCACAATGACGACAAAAAACGGATTCAAGTCGGAGTTTCACAAAACCTGGCAAACGAGTCTGGTTGACGCCGTATGGGTCCCACGTCTGCAGGAAATGGGGTATCAAGTCACCGCATTCTTCTGCACTGTGCACATCGCCTTCTTCGAAGAGCCGTTCCTAGGGGAGGAGACGAACGGCGCGCGCTACAAGATGTCCTGGCGGAAAGAGGACGGAGACGATTGGCAAATGAGGCTGGAGACGCACACTTTACATGAAACGACGAAAACCGCCCTCCGCGTAGCCCGCACTCCTGGGAGTATGGACATCGGCTTCACGACGAAGTCATCATCGGATGGCCAGCCGGCGACCTCGGAACCACCACTTTCAGAACGCAAGGAAGTACGCGAGGAACTCGATCGTCATTACGACGTTCACAGCCGGAAACTGAACACCGCCGGCCTCGCCTCGGCGTTGCTACCGGGTTTTCCAAAACACCCTGGACGTCTAGACTGTCAATCAACGACTCAGTATGCTCGGGCCGACACTCGTGCGCCAACTCTACTATGCAACGTCACCCAGCACACGGTTTACGGGCTGTGTAACCAGGATCCCTTTTGTCACGCAAGTCTTGGCTTGCGTACCGAGATTCCGGCCGTCAACCTTCGTCATGCGCAGGCGTTGGTCGACAAAGCACAGACCATCGCCGATCATCTCGCACCCCAGTAAACGACCAACAAACATAATCGCCGAGCGTGCGGGGGAAACCGATCGGTGCGGACAGCAAGTAACTTGAAGACAGACTCTAGCGGTCGGCATGCAGCGCTCTACGGAAAGGATCGACACACCATCATCCGTCAACCCCCAAGGAGGGACACGGGTTCGAAACGAAATGGGTGGGGCGGAACAATCAATGCAGTGCAACGGTAGCACAACGCTCGGACCTCCCTGCTCGTAGGATCTTTCCCGCGTGCTTCAGTCACCGGTAGATTCCGTAGAGCAGCGAGCTCCGACCGATGACAACGACCTTTGCACTGTATGTTTGTCACGCTTCCGAACCGAAACCCGTCTATACCTCGGAAAAACGCTACCTCGACACGTAAGTCCCGCCCCTTCTCTTTGCGAATCTTTTTCTTATACTTTATGCTGCTATTGGATAATGGGAGAAAGTGGCTATAAATCCCGTATCGGGGAGGCGACAGACAATACTCGAGGGACACAACGATATAGGTCGTGTCCGGAGGGGACGGAGGCAGCATAAAACAGTTATGGGTCCCTGCGCACGGCGATCTCGCGACTCGTGGTGGCGCTCGACAGCGCCTTCGGCGTGCTCGCCCAACGCACTATATCGCTCGTATCGCCTCGGTGGTGGACCCATAACTATTACGTATCCGTTTGCTTTTAGTAGCCCGCGGGGGGCCCTCGACAAACATACCTCATGTAGGATCCCGAAGAAGTCGATATCTTCTGTAGCTCGCGGACCTGCAGTACGTCAACTCGGTGAGCATGCTGCTCCTCGCGGCTCACTTGAAAAAGGAAACGGTTCATCCCACCGAGTATCTCGTGGACGCGGTGCTTTGCGAGTTCCGGATACTCCTTGCGAGATCGGATCTTGCGAGGTCGGATACTCCTTGCTTGCTTTCTGATTCCAAAGGAAGTGCCTTAGCATGGCGACCAATACAAGAAGCATACGACAATCAAAGCATACCTTGCGATGAGCGAAAACGAGCCCCACGAGCTCCCGAGTCTTGGGCCTCGGGGATGCTCCTTGGACCTTGGGGCAACGCAGTACAGTTGTGGCTCCGGCTTTTACCAAGGTACGCCAAGTACCCTGGCCTGCCTAGCGGCATCACCACCACTGACCCTAACAGGGCGGTAGCTGGAACGCACAACGTCATCACATCCACTCCCTAACAGGGCGGCAGCTGATCCGTAAACCCGTCATCACAGCCACACCCTAACAGGGGGGCAGCTGGTCCAATGTAACGTCATCACATCCACTCCCTAACAGGGCGGCAGCTGATCCGTAGACCCGTCATCACAGCCAATCCCTAACAGGGCGGCAGCTGGTCCAATGTAACGTCATCACATCCAATCCCTAACAGGGCGGAAGCTGATCCGTAGACCCGTCATCACAGCCATTCCCTAACAGGGTGGCAGCTGGTCCGCTTAGGCCAATCACAATCAGCCCTAACAGGGTGAGAGCTGGTATCTATTTTGAGCACATCCGCGGAGGCTCCTCAGACCAGTCTACAAAAAGTAGCCTCTGAGATGGTTCCCGCCGACAACTGCCCGGTTCCTCTGGTTTCTTGACGGTGTCAGGAGTCGGCTCTGCAAGGAGGAAAGTTAGTAGCATCAGCATCAGCAGTGGCTGTGGACCGTTCGTGACGAAAAGAAGCTCACCAGGAACCGAATGACATCTAGCATGAAACGACACCGGCTCGTTCCTTGGACGATGTCGGCAGTCGACTCTGCAGGAAAGAAGGGTAACGGGACAAGACAGAATTCAGCAGATGATCGCCGACGGTTCGTGATGAAGAGAAGCTCACCGGAGACCGAATGACATTTAGCATGTAACGACACCGGCTCGTTCTCTAGCAATGTCGGCAATGTCGGCGGTCGAGTCTGCAAGAAGGAAAGGTAACAAAACAAAAGCCAGAATTCAGTAGATAACCGTGAACCGTCGATGACAGAGAGAAGCTCACCAGTTGTCGACTGACATGTTGCATGTGACGACCCGACACCCGCTCGTCCTTGACGATGTCAGGCGGTCGACTCTGGAAGAAGGAAAGGTAGCGAAAAGAATTCGTATCCGCAGATGGCCATGAAGCATGTGTAACGGAGATAGGCTCACCAGCGGTCGGGTGACCTCTTGCATGTGACGACCCGACACCCGCTTGTCCTCGACGATGTCGGGCGGTCGACTCTGGAAGAAGAAAAGGTAACGAAAAGAATTTGTATCAGCAGATGGCCATGAAGCATGTGTAACGGAGATAAGCTCACCAGTAGTCGGATGACCTCTTGTGGGCGTTGACAATCGCTCCCAAACTTGGAACCCAGTTGGGCACGACTGCGCTGAGAAGCGAAGAGAGAAAGGAGATGTCAATGCAAATGTGCGGAATGGGCAGCTTGGCAAAGCACTCGCGACGACAGAACGGAACCGCAGGTCGATGAGCAGTCCGGTTTAGCACTTAACAGCTTAGTACGTGAGCGCGAGAGAAAGGGAAAGATGGTCTGCGACCTCGGAGTAAGCTCGGATGCAGTGCGCAGAAGAAGACAGATGGCTCGACATGGCGACGATACCTCGATGTGTACACGAGACCAAGCGAGCCACCAAGGGTCTTGAACGTTTGCATTTGCTTCGAGAGAGCTCTGAGAACGGAAGACGGTAGAAAAGAAAGGTCAGGGTTGGGACTGGATGCCGTGCGCAGCCGCACGGACGCGAGATGAAGTACTGGAAGATGGGAAAACAACAGGCAGGAAGGGTTGGGCAACACACCAAGTGGGTGCCAGCACATACCTGGGAATCTTGTCGCATTGACCAAGTGCGAAGGATTGTGCGAGGGGGTTGGGGCTGAGAGATGTGTGCGAGATGAGTGCGTGCGAGATGTGAAGAGATGGGGGAGGATGGGGAGAGGGAGGGGCAGCAGCACAGGCACCCCTTTATACCGGGTCGAGCGACGCGCGTCCAAGCCCTAACTGCTGTCCCCCCCTTCACGCCGTGAGCTTCACGCGTCAACCCTACCGACAGCCCTGCGTCCACTCTCACCACGTCGACGCTCTACCCTGACAAGGAGAGCCGGCAGGGTGAGGGAACGAACGCATTGATTGATCGCTCTCGGGTTGCCAAGTCGAAAATTCCTGCCCGTAACGCTCGTTTTGGACATGCCTTGTCCACGCCTCCCTTATCTTACCCTGTCGATCCGCTCGGCATGGCTTTTTCATGGGTGGGCCAATCTTTCGCAGCGATTATTGTCCGGAAGCAATGTTAGCGGTGATGACTGGAGAAAAAGCTTCGTCAGGCCGTACAGGGTACAGGATGGCATCTTGAGACAAGTAGCCTTGGGGAAACCTGCCGAATCGATCGACAGAGTAAGTCGAGCACTTCCTACCCTACAGGCCGTTGGGTTGTCCTCGCAAAATTGAAGCTGCTGATGCGCCGTAAGCATCCATTCCGACGTCTCGTTACCGCCACGCGACCCTGGACAATCCGACGAAACGAAGATGAGCCCGCCGCAAAGCTTGCCAATTAGAAGTCTCGGAGCAGCAGCAGCAGCCTGTGACGTGGAGGAGACACGGGGAGCCCTCTGGACAGCAATGGACATGCTCATTGAATAGCGTAGCGAAGTGGGTGTCTGGACAAGGACAATCGGTAGGGGTTTCCACAACGTGGGGGAGAAGGTGTAATCAAAATCCCTTGAAGTTTTTGCTTCGTTGCTCGAAAAGGTGAGCTCGATGCCTGTCGGGATTTGCTTCCATCCGTCAGCATCAGATCTCAACAGAAACTGCCGCACCATCACCCCCCCCC
>JADGJA010000726.1:0-11699 GCA_027596035.1 Thoreauomyces humboldtii | reverse complement strand
GTTTTTGGGCTGGGCGCGTAATTTGCACCTGGTATTTTCATTCGTAAATTATATCCCCCCCCCCCCCCCTTTGTCTCCCTTTCTTCGTGCTTCGCCGAACCTTCCCAGGCTGACCCGGCTCCTGCTGTTTTCGACCAGATCGTGGAACCCTGGAGCTGATCGTGTTCTTTGCCATCATGCTTCATAAAGCACCGTCCGCCTTCGGACTGGCGACGTTCCTGCTGGCCGAAGGCTACAGCCGCAAAGCCGTGCAGCAGCACCTGATGGTCTTCTCCGCTGCGGCACCGCTGGCCGCTCTGGCCACCTTCATGTTTCTCGGTGGAAACGGCTTTAGCGTAGGGGAAGACGGGAAGGGGAGCGTGACGATGGCGAAATGGACCGGCATCCTGCTGCTCTTTTCTGCCGGCACCTTCCTCTACGTCGCTACCTTGCATATCCTCCCAGAGATATACTCGGCCGGCAAAGGCAAGGGCAACGGCGGGGGCGGTCATGATAAGCATCTTTCCGTGGTTCAAATCATCTGCCTCATGGCAGGCATATTTACGCCATTACTGCTTGCTGTAGAGGTACGCATTTCCATTATAAGAGCTCACGTCGTGCTTGTCCTGAAATCTTCGTTTCTTTAGCATTCACATTGATCTGTTGTCCTTCCACCCCTACATAATCATTTTGCCACATTCCCCACTTCCCCTGCCGGACTGCCTTCCCATTTTTGGAGTTCTCTTACTGAAGAAGTTACTTTCGCAAGTTCATCAGTTAGTAAAGATTTTGTCTCAGGTCTGGGGGTGCAGCCTTGCAAGGTCAGCGGAGTTGGCTGTTCGACAGTAGCACATGGCGGGTTCGCCCTCGCTGTTTCTAAGGTGGTTACTTCCGTGCCATACCAAGAAATGCCAGCACCCAGAACATCGGAGGACTCTGAGTACTCGTTTGACTTCGATGAGGACGTCAAGGTCGACGCATCAAGGAACAGTCGACCAGCCCTCGATGCTGAAGGCCGTTATGAGAACGACAGTTACGACTCGTTCCCTCCCGACCCTTCCGATCATCCCGGACTCTCGCGGCGTCTTTCCGAAGAAAAGTACGACGATGGAAGCTTCGAGTCGTTGACAAATGCTCAGAGTAGCAGTGAGCTGCTGAAACGTTCTGCTCCACGGGACGGTAGCAACGGCAGTGCCGCACGGCTAAGCGCTTGTGGCACGCTGTCACGGCCGTCGCTGGCGGGAAGCCTGTCAATCAGCAGACCAACATCCGGAAAGCGTTCATCGGGAGTCAGAGACTTGAGTCGGCGAGACCAGATGCGCTTGGAAGATGACTACGAAAACGAGAGCTATGAATCGCTGCTGGAAGGTGGCTCTGGAACAATGGCCGTCAAAGGTGTCATCCCTTCTCTTGCTAGCGACGATGGGCATCTGTACGATGACGCGAGTTATGAGTCTTTGGCGCAGACAAGGGATGTCAGCGCAGTTTCCCTGAAGCTTGATCATGATCATAAGGCAAAGTCAACCCAGTCATTAGGTGGAGGGCCGGAAGCTGGTCGCTCGCCAACGGGACTTGAACTTACAGCGTCCGACGACGGCATCCGAGAGCCAACCGCTGCACACATACAAGCTTCGAAACGGAACTCGCTGCCCAGTTCCGTCGCAAATGTCACGGTTCAGGTGAATACAAGTGCTGGATTCGCCACGACCATTCAAACTCCCGAGTTGAAGCGAGACGAACCACCAGACGACGAGTACGTCGGTCCCAGTTATTCAAATCTGCCGTGGATCTCGGACCAGGTGGACGAAGAGCTGCATATGGAGCCGGAAGATGACATGTACGTTGGCCCGAGCTATTCAAGACTACCATGGTTGTCAGAGAACTTTGGAAACCTTTCTGGCAATGAAGCGGAGCAGTCAGTTAGAAACTCTCAGAGTATTGTTGAGATCGCTGTCGAGATGGGAGACGCAGAGTCGTCGAGAGTGCAATCAGCAATGTTTGCCACCGTGCAATCCGCTCCTAAGGAGCTCGAACTTCCGCAGCCCGACATTGCAGCGGCAGCGGGGGGTGACCCAGACGATGCTTATGCCGGTGAAGGCTTCAGCAGCTGCTCGAACGACTCTGGCAGCGTTAATGACACTGAGCCCTTTGAGCGTAGTCCGGCTGTTCGCTTGGGATTACGGAAACGGTGAGGAATGGGTAGCGCCTCCGGATCTGTTTAGGGGAAGGACAACTTACCTCTTGAGCAGCCTCGAAGCCATCAAATCCACTCTACCTTCGCACGTTGTGCGGCGTGCCCGCGGCGGCGGAATCTCCAAACCGGGGCACCATCGACAGGTTCGCACCGAGCAGGCCGAACTGCAGAAGCAGCAGCAGAGCGTCGAAGATCTCGCACGGGTGGAAGCGATCATGGACCTGCTGGAAAGAAAGCGTGCAGAGTATCGCGAGCAGAAGCGCTTAGAGGTCATGGAGGTTCGCATCGAGAGAGCACTCGACAGCACTCGACAGAGTCTGAGCTTCGAACTTCTTCACAGCACTCCCAGCGGGCTAGGGCACGACGAGAGCATCTAAGCGCAAAGCACAGTGCAGCAGAAGCCCGTCTTAAAGCCGAGAAAGCTCTGGTAGGCTACTCCTGACGCTGTTTCCGTCGCATAAGCTTGGATCGTATATGTAACTGATTACTCGCCTATCCACTCGAAAAGCTCGCAAAACCTCGTCACTTCGGGCAAGACGGACCCACTGGCAATGAGATACCCGCAGGATGGACGGAGACTGCATGGTACCGCGAGGTGGCCGAGCAAGCTCAACAACGTTTAAACAACACGCACGCCGCGCATCCTGGATGCATCGCAGTGGTTTCCAAACCACGCGGACTGCTCAAAACGCCATCACGTGACGTTGTCTTCGGAAGACTCCTCACCCCAGCCGTAGCAGCGTTCCGGGATCCCGTGCCTGCTACTGTGGGGAGTCACGGACAGAAGATCCGTCATCATGCGGCGCATGGGGAGCAACATAGGAAGACGGTGGTTCGCATTGCCGGGAGCGGCGGTCGCAGGCGGACCAGGAAGCGAAGCGTCTCCAGCAAGGGTTTTACCCATGTATGTACTGAACTCCTCTTGATGCAACAGGATGGTTATTCGTTTCGGCTGCTAATTGTATACCTTTTGCATGTGTTGGTGTCAATAGTTTGCTCGACGACCCACCCTCGCCGCGCTACCCCCAATACCTTTCCCGCCGATGCCCTCCCTCGAACGCGCCATCCGACTGTCTGGGGAGTCCGCTGAGATGTTCGAAGAGGCTGAGCTGCATGTCACCCCCAATGTAAGAGATTGTTTAAACTGCTTTGGCGACGACAAGGCCTTGAACGTTTAGCTTTACATAGGCCCGCAAACAGAGAGTGCACGGACGGATTGCCCGAATGAGGTGGGCACGTCAGGGCTTCCTGACGTGGAAGTTGATCGTTTTCCTGATACTATTCTTCTAGCGAAAATATCACGCGGAACAAAGAAACCGTGGTCAAGCTTCTTCAGCAAAATGCTCTCGGAAACGTCGGCGACGACGATTGGGACGGCGGCAAGCCTGGAACGTCCACATATAGCATCCACGGTGCCGATGACGGCAACGGGGACGTAGAGGGGTACGATATTCACGTGCGAAGGTCGGAAGGTGCTAGCGCTGGTGCCGGAATAGGCGATCTCTCTGATTTTTCGGAAGATGGAGAGCGCGAGAGAGATCAGAAACGCGAAGAGGAGAAAGCAGCCTTTACGGTGGAGGCTGCAGAAAATCTTACCAGAGCAATCGTGTCGGCGAGTCGGAGAGGAGCAGCAGGAGTAGCGGCTCTGGTCGGCCCTGCGCGAGTTACCAGTCCGCTCCGGAGGGGATCCGCTGCGCTACGGGACGGGTTTCCAGCAATGCCTGGAGCGGCCGTAGTAGTCCCCGTGGCAGCCCTTCCCGTCGTGGCGGTCGTGCGCTCACCCGTGGCCAATTCACTGAGGCCACCGTCAACACCCTACACAGATCGGGATCTAACCTCGTCGGGTTCCGAGCAAGGGTTCGGAGAAGAGGATTCTGCTGGCGATCTGCTCGACTCGGGAGAGGGGTCGACGGCACGTTCTGGGGCTGCATCGGATAACAGTCCAGCAGGCACACGCCCATCAACTGGTACATCCTACGCTGTTACGTCCGGTGCGGCCGGCTCCACTCGCGCTACGAGCGCTGGATCAGCCCCCGTTACCGAGGCTCTTCGGAAACCGAAACCCCCTCGCATTATCGCCGCCTTGACTATGGCGGAGGTCGTGGACCATGAGCAGCTCAAAATCTTGCAGCCAGTCCTTCGGCAGAGAAGGACTATGTGGTCCATTCCCGTGTAATCCAATGCGCCGGTGGGTATTTTAAGACATCAGCTTCTCCATCAGCTATTCGAAGGAGAAGCAACTTAATATATAATGGATAATGTCTATCTGCATGCATGAGGTTAATTGCCGCGTTCTGCTTGTTCCATTTTGGCTTCCCAAAGGGCCTTTTCCGCTTTCCGGCGATTCCGAGCTTCGTAGCTGTCCAACAGTAAAGATGAGAGTCTGAGCGACGGACCAAATGGAGTGACCGAATTTTTCGTAAAAACTTACAGGGCACGGTTTGCGAGAATGCGGGAAATAATGGTATCGGTTGTAAGAGATTCGATGGGAGATTCGATCTGCTTGTAAAGCCCGAGCTCTTTGGGCAGCTACAAGTGGCGAGACATATGAGCAACCTATCGGGCCTTCGTATTTTCGACATCGCCCGGCTGAAGTAGCACTTACGACGTAGGGCTCGTGACCGTCGATGTCCTGATCTACCGTCGTGGAGCCGTGGATGACGACGCTGACGTTGTATACCTTCTCAAGGACATCTTTCGTAACACTATATGGCGCCCCGATAATGACCTCATCTACATACTTTTCCGAAGAAGATAATTAGCGGGCGGAAGTCCCGAAAACCAGGACAACTGGAAGCGGCTCACCCGACAGGACAGCACACTGAGAACACGCTCGTGTAGGTTCAGCAAGGGATAGTTGGATCCTTTGATCGAGTTGACGGTTTGATCGTCGTGTACGCCTACGAGCAGGTAATCGCCTTGTTCCCGTGCCTTTTTGAGGAACTCGATGTGTCCTACGTGGAAAAGGTCGAAGCCGCCATCGACGTACACGATCTTATCGGAGGATTTCGGTTCGGTAGGATCCGCGAATTGTACGAGGCGCTTGCTCGTGGCGAGGTAGTGCGAAACAGGGACCTCTCGCCCTTTTCTCGAAGGGCCCTGCGGGAAGAGTCGCCAGGACAAGGTCAAGACGAGTCATCTTCAAGAGACACAAAGTCTTCGAGGAAACATACGGCGCTGAAATCAGATACGCTGGCCTCCTTTGCATCGTTCCCTTTCTTGCGGAGATGCTCCTTCGTCATGAGGAGCATGCGTCCGACGAGTTCAGTGGTGGAGACGCCCTCGGTGCGCTTGCACTCCTGGTACCGTCCGGCCTCCTTGACGGCCGAGTAGCAGTCTGTCCCGTCCGCGAGCGTCGTGATGTCATCGCCGTGGACGCAAAAGTCGCAGTTGTACTTGTCCAGCAACTCGACCTGGGTGAGGTAGGGAGCGTCCTTGACAACCTCATCGACCCACTTGCAGCCAGCAACGGCCGCGTAGCGCTCTTCCTCGTTCATGACCGTAGGGCCCTTGTTCTTTTCGATCTCGGCGTCCGAGTGAACACCCACGACGAGGTAGTCACCGAATTGCTTTGCCTGTCGCAAAAAGTTAAGAGTGGTGTCGGTTCAGACTGAAAGAGGCTCGAGAACGATACGGAATTGCAGGGAAGGGGCGCCCGTCTCTATTCGAGTACCTGACGGAGGGCGTTGGCATGGCCGTAGTGCATCATGTCGAAGCAGCCGTCTGAGCAAGAGGCCGGTCAAGAGATCGATCAGCTTTCGCACACAAGCGTTCCAGACACGAAGAACCTGTAGGTAGAGTGTCCGTACCGACCCATATTCTCACTTGCTTCCTTCCATTTGGAGTAGTAGGCGAGTCGACCATCCTTGTCGAACTAGACTGGGTCCTACTGATCGAGAAGGGGTTCGGCCTTGTCTGGGCGAAGATCGAAGGGAAACGGGTGGGGACGCGAACGCACAAGTTTGGGGGGGAAAAGTGATACGCAGCAGCGGCAAGCCGGTACTACCGTAGTCAGTCACACCAGGCTGTTGAAGCGGCAACCCAAGAAGCCGGTCTCGAGCATTACCGTGGTACGGGACAAAACAGTTCCGGGTTCCGGGTAAGGGCGAGATTGCTGATGACGACGAGGGAGGGAACCCATCGATGATGAGCAGGCCGGCAGGCCGAGGGTCTGCTCCCATCTTGCACAACAACAGCCACGAAGACACGCACAGAACCGCATAAGCAATTTCTTAAACCCTTCTATCCGCATATCATCGTCTACCGTCGACGCCGAAAATGTCCGTAGCGAAGTCTTCGACGGCGTCCGTTCAGAAGCCAGTTGCATCGCAGGGTACAGGAGCGACAGCTGTCGTGGCCAAAGGTCCCTCGGCCCAACCCCTGATCGATGAAGATCCCTATCTCGCACCGTACGTCAATGCCATCGAGTCCAGGTAAGTCATCGAGCGCTTGAAATCATTGTCTGAACGGTCCTTCGACTAACCTTCGATCCTGCTGATAGATATCGCGAGTACGCGAAATGGATCGATACGATCGAAAAGTCGGAAGGCGGAATCGACAAGTTCACCCGAGGGTGGGAACGCCTGGGCTTTAACGTTGGGAAGGACTCGATCGTCTACCGTGAATGGGCTCCTGGTGCCGAGAAAGCTTGTCTCATAGGGGAATTCAGTAAGCTTTCACCATGACATTGCGACGGGACCATGGTTCTTGAACACCATCTGATACTCCCCGGCCAATCCCTTCAGACAACTGGGATTTGAGCAGCCACACGATGAAGAAGGACGCCTTTGGGGTCTGGGAACTAGCTCTTCCCAATAAGGCTAACGGAGAACTTGCCATCCCGCATGACACCAAAGTGAAGGTAAGGCAACCTTTTCGTGGAAGCAAGAACTTGCGTTTCATGATTGCATGTTGGAGATATCTACCTGCATCTTCAGCGCATTATGGCACAGCTCGGCGCAATACTGTCGATGTGTCTCTGACTTAAGATATCCTCCTTTTGGCAGCTCGTCATGCATAAACCTAATGGGGAACGCATCGATCGCATCCCGGCTATGATTCGTCGTGCTACGCAGGACCTAGCAGTCAGCCCTGTCTACGAAGGTGTCTTTTGGCACCCGCCAAAGAAGTACGTCTTCAAGAACAAGGCCCCGCCGAAGCCTACCGAGCCTCGCATCTACGAGTCACACGGTGCGGCCGCACAGTAGCAATGATCAGTCACCTGGAACGATCACGCTCATTCTCTCTTGCTTGCTAGTCGGCATTGCGTCAAAAGAGCAGCGAGTCGCGACGTATCCCGAATTCCGACAAAATGTTCTGCCGAGAATTGCTGATCTTGGATACAATACGATCCAACTCATGGCTGTTATGGAGCATCCGTACTACGCCAGCTTCGGCTATCAGGTCACCAACTTTTATGCGCCTTCGAGTCGTTGTGGTAAGCAGGGCTATCGCTGTTCGGCTACATGCGGAGACGAGCAACTTCTCATACATACCTAGGAACCCCTGAGGAGCTGATGGAGCTCATTGATGCTGCACATGGAATGGGCATTACTGTGCTACTCGACGTCGTACATTCCCATTCTTCCAAGAACATCTTGGATGGTATCAACGAATTTGACGGAACGGGTATGTAGTTTGGCTTGGGTACTTGCCAATCTTCTTAGCGTCTAAACATTGTTTTAGATCATTGCTACTTCCACGCTGGAGGACGCGGCAAGCACGAGCTGTGGGACAGTCGGTAAACGGGCCTCACACGTTGACCTAATCTTGCAACCTCCGGAACTGACCTGACCTGCCTTTCCCCAGGCTTTTCAACTACGGACACCACGAAGTCCTTCGCTTCCTGCTTTCCAACCTCCGTTATTGGGTCGTCGAATTTGGCTTCGATGGTTTCCGATTTGACGGAGTCACAAGCATGCTATACCTGCACCACGGCATCGCTGCCGGCTTCGGCGGAGGATACGACGACTATTTTGGAACACAAGTCGACGTAGAAGCCATTGTTTACATGATGCTGGTATCAAGGCGTTAAGAAGATGAAACGCACTCGAAATACTTTCTCAGCTTTGCTCATTATAGGCCAACGACATCATGCATAAATTGCATCCCAATATCCTTACGATCGCGGAAGGTAAGCGGGCACAATATTCCTGCTCCCTTAATTTTTCGTACTCAGATTCGTGGTTAGATGTGTCGGGGATGCCTACGCTTTGCAAGCCGGTGTCCGAATGCGGAATTGGATTCGATTATAGACTGGCGATGGCTATTCCTGACATGTGGATCAAATACCTCAAGGAGAAGAGAGTGCGTATTCATATGAGTGTCTTCAACTTGAAACGGAGACTAACTTGCATTGATACCCATCAGGATGAACAGTGGGAGATGGGACATATCGTCCACCAGCTGACCAATCGAAGGTACAAGGAGCCTGCGATCGCCTACTGCGAGTCTCACGACCAGGCCCTAGTCGGAGACAAAACGTTGGCTTTCTGGCTCATGGACAAGGAGATGTATACCAACATGTCCGACTTGAGCCCAATGACTCCCGTTATCGACCGTGGTCTCGCTCTACACAAGATGATCCGTCTGATCACCTTTGCCCTTGGCGGCGAAGGATACCTCACGTTTATGGGTAACGAGTTTGGTCATCCGGAATGGCTCGACTTTCCTCGCGAAGGGAACAAGAGCTCTTTCAACTACGCTCGACGACAGTACAATCTGCCAGACGACAAACTTCTCCGATACAAGTACCTGAATGACTTTGACCGCGCCATTCACACTCTGGAAAAGTCCTCGCACTGGCTCCTTTCGGATCAGTATGTGTCCCTGAAGCACGAGGGAGACAAGATGATTGCTTTCGAACGAGGAAACCTTTTGTGGATCTTCAACTTTAACCCCACCCAGAGCTTCACCGACTACCGCATTGGCACGCAGTGGGCCGGCACCTACGAGGTCGCCCTCAACTCAGACTGGAAAGAGTATGCCGGTCACGAGCGGATCGACAGGGGCGGAAAGTACTTTTCGGTGCCAGAGCCATGGAACGAACGGGCAAACTACATTCAGGTAAGCATAGGCGAAGCTCGCCCTACCAGTTCGTACACGCGCGCGAGCCTCATACCTTTCCCATCGGAAATCGTAGGTTTATATTCCGGCACGCACTGCTCTTGTGCTGAAGCTGGTCAAATGATCTGATACCCATATCATGGTCGCATTTACTCACCATTCACATTTTTCACAAAGACTTTCGCAATGAATTGACATTTCGCTTTGAGACGACTGACCTTGCGGTATCGTGAAAGAGAAAATTGGCAGGATATAATTTAGAGCGGCCCAAAAAAAAAAAAAAAAGATACAAAAATTCATAAGAAGGAAGTCACCAAAAAGGAACACCAGCGGGGAGCCCGAGGTGGGGAGTCTCAAGTCCGTTTCCCCTCCTCTCAGAGGTATGCGAAAGCGCGTTCGGCCTTCTCGGCGACCTTGCCCTTTGGACGCTTGTTCTTCAGATCCTTGTAGTAGGCTCTGGCCTCCACCTTCTCTTCGGACGTGAGCTTTGGCCGGGCGGTCCTTTCCAGCGGGGAGGGCTCCATGATCTCCCTGGGCGGACGCTTGACGGGCAAGGGGGGTGGTTGCGGGAGGTTCCTCGCGGCGATCAGCCTGAGGGTCTCGTCGTGCTTGTCGAAGCAGAGGCGACGCCAGTCCCTCTTCCTGTCGGAGGGACGCATGCCTCGATTGGGAGCCGATGGATGCAGATGGATGGTCCACCACAGTTCCCCCGAGGCACCGTGTTGGCGAGGGGAATGGAGGGACGGCGTGAGCTGCAGGACGTGGAGAAGGTCGATGGGTTCGAGGTACACGGCTAGATGAAAGAGAAACGCTCTCGATGAGGAGGTGGTGATACAGCCGGATGCGGAGACGGAGACAGTAAGCAGGAGGTCCGCTAGGGTGAGCTTCTTCGACGACATGGCGAGCAATCTATGCCGTTGTCTATTAGAAGGATTCCTTCAGGTGTGATACATGAATGATTGCCAAAGGAGAGGCCGTCTTTGTACGAGAACGCACAAAAGAAAAAGGAAAGCGAGAAGAATTCTGGGCGAGGCGCAACGTCATCACGTTGGCGGGAAATTGGACAGAGTGTGACTACGACAGAACAGGTGTCAAAGACGGGATCAATCATCAATGGGCTTCCAGGGCAGAACTAGAATTTGTCCAAACTTTCGCATTTGCGAGGTCCCCTTGAACAGACTTGCCGTAAACGCATCCTGGTGTGGGATTGGTCAAAACGTCGACTTGGCTGTCCTCGTAGTATTTCAGCCTCACTTCCGCGGACTGTGCGGCCGCACATTAACGGCTCATCTTCCTGAGTGAGTTTTGATGCGTTGAGTACGTCTGATGAGCAGTGCAAAAACTCGCTGAGGTGGATTGCCTACAGGTCCCTTCCGCTGATGTGTTGATCTGAAACGTATTCCGCGGCCTGCGGGGGATCTGCGGCAGATCAGTCAACTTTCGACAGGGTGGCTTGACTTGTTCATTTCGGCGAAATACATATGATGATGAGCGGCTGGTTGATACTGTTGGAACAGCGAACGATCGCTCTACTGTAGTGTCCTCTCCTGAATTGGATGCGGAGCTTGCAGACTCTGTATAAAAGGGGAAAGGGCAGGCGACTCTTCTTCCCATCGATATCACAACCCATCCTCGAATCTTCATCCATCCTCAAGCCGATTCAATCATGCTCGTCTCACCATTCCTCGCCGCTATCGCCCTCTTCACCCCCCTAGTCGCAGCCCATGGCAAGCTGATCGCCCCCCTTGGCTTAAACGTTGACACCTCTGTGGATCTTTCGAGCGAGGCCGACGTAGCGTTGGGCGTGGGGGCTACGGCTTGCGGCTTCGTCCTCGGAAAAGGAGCAGTCGATCAGACCGACATGAGTCCACGCGCTTCCTTCGCGGCAGGATCCGATGCCACCGCGACCTATCACATCGTCAACATCGACGGAGCAGGGCCCGTGTCCGTCGCCTTCTCTGGGGACTCTGGGGCGACCTGGACAAAGGCCGCCGTGTCGGTCAACGCCCCCGGCGCTGCCGGAATCAACCCGGGAAACCTCCTGTCAGGCGCCGACGCACCCGTGACCTTCTCCGTGCCGAACATGGCTTGCGCGGCGGGGAGCTGTTTGATGAGAGTCAACAACCCGCTCACCTTCGGATCGTGCTCCCCTGTCCAAATTACGCAAGGCAGCCAGAACCAGATGCTCAAGACCTACAACGATCCCACCGGCAAGGCCCCCAAATCGGGATAGGTATCTTGCTCGGTTTATCTCTTGTTTGTACATAATGTAAATATATATGTTTACCGCCCCTTGCACCACCTTCCTCTCGGATGAAGTCCTCAAAAATCTGTCATTTCAAATGCATGTGGGGAATATATCGGGTCCGTTGGACCCTATCTTGAGGCGCTATCATGTACTCATGCGTCCTCCCTGCTCGTCCTGATCCCAGAGTCCGCTTCAGTCTAAGCCCCCCTCCCC
>JADGJA010000725.1:0-11716 GCA_027596035.1 Thoreauomyces humboldtii | reverse complement strand
GACGACAGGCCAGGAGGGAGGGAGGAGGGGCGCGCCGCGTTTTGGAAACTTGACAAGGACACAGCACACACCACAAACCCACAGTCAGTTCTTGCTCCGTTTCCAAAAGGGAGAAGAACCCGAACCTTCGATAAACCCCTGGTTAACCTCCTTGTGTGAGAGATTTCCGTCTGTGTTTGGAAGAAAATTGAAAGGGAAGAGTTCCGTTGAATACGAACAGAGATCCCGATATAGCTACTGAGCATCCAAACCGTAGGCTCCCTCAGGTAAAGGTTTGAGGGGTTACCATTTTATGTGGGAGGTCGTAACTGACTCGTAAGAGGCACCGGTTTCTCGGGCGGAGTTCATGTCCCCCTGATGTCCGGCACCGCGCCGCGTCCGATGCGTCAGACATGACGAAAAAGAATAGAGCTGCCAGCCACAAAGCGTCCGTGTTCTTGCATTCCCCACAGGTTCGACCTCGTCGCCATTAGGCCGTCCGACTCGTTGCGGAAGAGAGCGTGGGAGAGAGTGTTTCCTGACGTTCGGCGAGGCGATTGGTTACCGAGCAAGAGAATGAATGGTCGGCTCTGTCGCAGCTTCCGGTAAAGTGCCTTCCCACACACAACAGTAAACCAGCAACCCGGTCCCCGCATTTCCTCGTCCTTCCCGCCTCCCGAGCAGTCCGTCAGGAGGTCAGGGGGGGTTCTCACGATGAACACAGCGGATGGAAATCAGGATGTCTTTGCGCACCAGGGTGGGTAAAGACGGCGTCATACCTTTGTTTGTCCACCTGCGGCTTGACGCTTATGTCCACCTCGTCTTCTCTTTGCGTGAAGACCCAGGTGCACAGCAACCGTCCCTCATGCATCCAGACCGGCATCTTCAGGCATTGAGGCAGCTTCCCATAGCGTCTCTTACGCCGGTTGTTGATGGTCAGTCCCAAGGTTCCAGACAGCGGAGGTTACGTCGCTGACGAGGATGATCACCGCTGCTCTTCTCTTGCCCAGCTGCAAGCCTCCTGCCGACTTTATCAACTGCACAGTACATTCGCCCGACCTTGCTTGAACAAATCGATCCTCGCCTTCTAGATTGTCTCGGACGAGACATGGAAGGTCTCCTGAGCGGGCCGGCAGGACTGGGACTTGTCGATCCGGAGCTCCGGGCAACCGTTCGCCAGATGATTAGCCATGCGGATGTGTCTTATTTGTGGGTTGCCGTTGCGCCTGATGGCTCTTCCGGCTGTTCTAGTGTGCCAACTCTTTTCGCATCTTTGTAGATGTCTGAAAGATGGCCCCTTGCCATTGGCATCGGATCCTTTACTGCCTGTACACCTGCTCCACACCCCTCCGCCCAAGCCAAGCGTCAATGGTGAGACCTAGAGTTTGCGAGGGCCTCTGCAAAGCGACTCATGGGCTCGGGCACTGGGTCAATAGGCGATAAAACTGGTGCGATAGAGCCGCCCATCATCCCTGTCCAATATCCGACACCGTCCCCAAAAGCAAGCAGTGAGCCAATGCATATCACGCGGGAGACCGATCATGTTCCGATAAGACCCACGACAGAAAGTCCTCGTCCCGTCGATACAACGGAACGGGTGAAGCGTCCTGCTCTGAAGCTGAAGCTACCGGCGCAGGGTGCGAGCCCGGTCGTCGTACCAAGCACACCACGCTCCGGGACCTCGCCCGGCCACTTCCTGACTTCTCAAAAACGAAAAAAATCTACTATCCCGGGGTTCGAGGTCCTGATCAAGTCCAGCAAGGGAAGCCCTATGCGATCACCCCGCTCTATGCCTAATGCGCCTGGGGGGCTGTCAAGATTCGGAAGCCCAGCACCCCCAGGCACTCCAACCTCGGCCACACCGCAATTGTTAGCGGAAAATAAATCCGACCCTGCATTACAATTTCAGAAACTGGGCGACCTCGTGAGCGCAATTCTAGCCGATCACGATGTACTGGATGATGGGGAAGAGCTCGCGACAAGTATCTATTTCGAAGACAAAATGGTTTCGCCGAAAGCCATCAAAGCATTGCAGAAGTATTTGCGGCGTGTCTCTACATCCGGAAGCTCTCAGATGTTGGACAGCGCGGTCGACTCCCAGTCGCTAAAGCGGTTGGTGAGGTTACTGGAACTGAGAACAAAGGATGCAGAGTTTCTTGGTCTGGACTTCCATCAGGACGAAGAGGTGCGGACACCAAAGAGACCTCGTAAAAGCATTTCGAATCTATCGCACAAGCCGAAAGATCACACCGGTGGACCTGAATCTGCTTCTCGTGACGCCGAGGAGAGTTCGCTCGTCGACGTCTTGAACCGAGCACAGGTTGCCTTGGACGCTTACAAATTGATTCTGGATTGTTTCTGCGTGCTGGTCGCGGAAGGGAAGGCCGGGGACGAGCTTGTAGAAGCTGGCTTCAGTGAAAATTTGATCCTTACTGGCGTCAATCTGCTTAAGACGCAACTAAGTAACTCTGTCTTGACGATCCTCACACTCATGTCGAAGGAAGGAGATGAAGTGACGTCGCATGTTAAAGCCACGCAGGCTTTGCTTGAATCTATCAAATACAAGACTACCATATCTCTCATGATCTGCAAGATATACGATATCATGGGCAGTCTGTGTACCTTCTTGAACAAGGACCTTCTCAGTGAAGCGATTGTGATCCAGGTCGCGTTTGTTGCCTTGTCATCGTTTTTTCTCGACGGTTCCATATCGGCGGACGGTGTGGGCTTGAACAAACTCCAGTTTCGGGGAATCGAGCTCTGTCAGTCTATCTTTGCTCAGTACCCGAGTCATCGCACCTTCATGTTGGACGAGATCGCTTCAAATATGATCAAACTATTGGGTCCGAAGCGAGCCATGCGCCAGTACAGACTACCTGATGGCAAATCGATCCAGATGATCACGGCATTGATACTACAAATGCTTCAAGGGTGCTTCTCAAACAAGAATGCTGCTTCAGTGGCGAAAGAAACGTTGGAGGGCTTGACCGTCGAGGCAAGTCGTGGTTTTTCCGATATCAATGCAGACGCCCCGGTTCCAGCCGGGAAGAAATCGAAGGCTCAACGTAAGCGCGAGGAGGAGCTCCTCCAAGAAGCCGAAGAACGGTTGCACGCCGAAGAAATTCTTATTGCCAAGGTAGTTGAAGTTCACTTGAATGGAGTGATGTGCGTGCTAAACCCCTAGTTCCAGTTTTCCAAGATGTGCAGGCGTCAATTGGAAGTAGCATCACAATGCGCGCATTACTTCTTGAAGTTCTTGCTGGGCCGAAGCGTGCAGTCTACTTCCGACATCGGAAAGGAAAAGGGCAAGGGGAAGCGGGCCGGTTCATCCAATAACGAGGCCGAGTACAAAGCTGCACTCGAAAATCTTCTCAAGGACTTGATCACAGTTTACAATGCCCCGGAATGGCCTGGAGCTGAACTGTTATTAGCAATCCTCAGTCGGATCTTGGTAAGCAGTCATCGATATATGCAGAAGCACATCTTCCAACAATATAACATGATTCTTAACAGGTGCAAACGTTAGATGACGTGAAAAAGCCGGGCGACACGGGGCTTCGAGCGATATCGATCGAATGGCTCGGGACCGTATGTGCTAGACTCCGAACACAGCACAGCGATCAAAGCGCGATATTGCGTTTCATGCCACACTGTAAGGAGAATCTACCTCAAGGCGAGATTGGAGAACAAACGAGTGCTTCGTCCATGACAGCGATGTGGACGATCCAAAGTTGGATCTCGGATTGGCTTCTGAGAGCGAAGAACGACGACCGGGCCTTGCAGGTAAAAGATGCTTCTGAACAAAGTGTCACTTGACGCTCGGAGCTAATGGGTTGCTCAGAGCGCGCAATGTTCCTTTGCGTATACATGGGGCAGCTCCATGTCACCAGTGGCATACGCGACCTGGCCCGAGGCCGCCCGGTCTCCGTTTAAATCTTTAGTTCAGAGCTATTGCGCCATTCTTTCCCAGGAAGCGACCCGGTACGTACCCGCCCTTGGGTTTCCCATACTCGAGATCTGAGAAACTGAATTATGTTTTTAGGCCTAACTTTCTAGCTGTACCGGGACCACCGTTCAACGAAAATGCGGATGGGAGCGCAGCTTCAATCCTGGATATGCGTCCCAGCGTAGTAGCCTGCATCGAAATCATCTCTGAACGGCAGTCCCTTAGTCAGTCGTTCGACAAGTATTTGCAGCGTATCGGATCTGCTCTTGACTCGTATGTAATTACTCTGCGCGCCAAGGCCCTCAAAGCAATGCAGGAGATTTTTGCGGCGGATCCCACAGTGCTGCGATTCGGGAACGTTCGACAGATTATTCATGCAAGAATGATGGACCAAAGCACCAGTGTGAGGGATGCTGCAATCGAACTCATCGGCAAGTTTCTTGTCGCCGGCGGGTCAGAGTTACTCGTCTCTGAGTACTATCCCATGATAGCTGAAAGAATTCTGGTACGATACGGTTTGCCAATGTACTCAAACTTGATCCCTTCCGTGGGTAGCTAACGCACTCATCAGGATGTCGGTACAAACATTCGGAAACGGATAGTACGCCTTCTGCGCGACATATATCCAAGGGTTTCTGTAGTATCGGGCGATCAGTATCGGGCCATTACCATTGATATTGCGGCCAAGCTAATGGTTCGTCTGACAGATGAGGAGGATACGGTCAAGGTGAGGTGCTTTCAACATGAAGTACTTTCTCACCTTGAGATGCTAACATCGTAACCCAAGGACCTAGCCTTCAAAGCCTTGCACGATCTGTGGCTTCTCCCCTTCGCAGATAGCACATTGGTCCCGGCAGATACTGAGACGTTACAAAGAGATCAGGCATGGAGCGCACTCCCCGCTACAACTAGGGACGCCATTCGCCACCGTGCCATGATCATGGTTTCCGCAGTGGCAGACTCCAAAGCCGCGCAGGATTCCTTCGGTGTCTTGCTTGAGCGATCGTTCCAACAGGCGGGGAAATCGGACAAGGTAGAGCTGATGGCAGTGTGTCGAAGCCTTGTCGAGTGCCTCCTCGAGGAGATTCTTTGCTTGGAAGAGCAGGACAGTAAGGTGTGACACGGAAGACAACAGGGATTCTTCATTTCGGGTTGTTGACAATTATCGTGAACGCAAAGCAGGCGATGGTCATGAACGTTCTGGTCTTGATTCTGCAGTTCAGCAAAGTCTTCCCAGCTCTCCTTTGTCCTCACATTCGGACACTTCACACGTACCTGGGGCATTCCGGTGTAAGCATAGAATTGAGTAAGTTCATCAAGACAGACGTCAGTACTAACTCGTGCTTATCGTCCAGGGAAGCGCACAGTCAGAAAAGGACGTAGGGATAGAGCAACGTACAAAGTTTCACGTGATCGCGATTCTTAGGAATGTGGTGCTGGTGCTGCGGGATCCCAACATGGATGTTTTAAGTGCGATTGAAGCAGATTTGGCTCAATCTCTCACTCAAGGATCGCAGCAGGTATGATGGACGAAGCTTGGCGCACTTGAGCAATATGTACCTCCGATCACTCACGACTCAAGCGCAGCTGGTAGCGGTTGCGGTGCCTTGTTTGACTGCTATAATCTCGCACGTCACGTTCCATTACGAGATGCTGACCACGCTGCTCAAGAAGTGTTTTGGTCAGTCTAAGGGGAATTGGCCGCGCGATAGAATTAGTACCATATTAAAATCTACGTTCGCAGATTTCTCGGAACGAACTAGAAAAGCCGTATCAGCCGGCTCGAATGTGCCTGAAGCAGGGTGGAGACACACATGGCGGTCTTTGCTACTGATTTCCCAATTTGTCCGCCATTTCGACTTCGATCGTCAGAAAGACAAGCTTGGCGGTGAGTCCGAGGGCCGAATTCTGGAGTTCTGCACATTTTAATGCAGTTGAATAGAAACGCCCAAGCAGCAACTATCTGCAATCAGTTCGGTACGTAACCCTATTCAAACCTCTTTCGTCATATGGTAAACCTGACTCATTTATGTTGACAGGACTCCATCGTCACGGCTTGCTGCGATATACTGTTGTTTTTCGTAGATCCTCAAATGCCTGATGCGACCAAATCGATGAGCTTAAGCGCCCTTGGGAATCTCTTCATTGCATACCCGCGTCTGATGCTTCGAAATGATTCGAGCGCTTTGATCGATTCCGTATTCCGTGGTCCCGCCACGCTGAAGATCACGCTCATCAAGACGTTTGTAGAGTACCTGCATGGCGAACAAGCCCGCGACGCGGAGAAAAAAAGTACGGTGTTTTAGGTCCCGCTGTAGAAAGATACTGTTTAGCTGACTCCTTCGGTGATGTTTTCGATAGAAGCGATAAAGACGGAATCCAGCGACATCGACATCCAGGTCCTGATCGGAAATGCGGACGAGATGGGGGACGCCGGTATCAGCTCTTCGATTATGCAGACCTACCTTCCGCAAATTCTGGAGACGATCCTGAGTCCCAGCAACCAACTCACGCTGGCCGCTTTCGACCTGGTGGAACTCATCATCGAGCAAGGGTTGGTGCATCCACTGCTGGTGTGTTCTCGAGCGATCACCCTTCCTCACTGCGGTGCTCTCTGAGACTAAAAGTCCGTTGCGCTTCAAAGTGCATGCCTGCCATCGTCTCCATGGAAGGCAGTCGATCGCCTGGGCACAGAGACCGCGCAGCAAGGATGCACGCGCAGCTCAACGAGAAGCACGCCAGCTTCATAAACTCAAAGAACATCGAGTGCGTTAAAGCCATGTTTCAGTACACGTCCGCCCTTGCACGACAGCAGGCCGACGCGGAGGGCAAACCCGCTCTTCCAGTTTTGGGTAGGCAACCTGCTGTTTTCTCGCTTAGCCAGACCGTCACAACTCTCATACAAGATTTGGCGATATAGGTTACCTTCCACCACAAGAAATGAAGGAGAGTTCCACACATATAGTTGCACATGAGCCCCTCTTGGGGGTCATGTTAAGTTTGGTTCAAAGCAAACGGTCGAAGCGCAACGAGTTCCTTGGCAATCTGGTTAAACTCATGGACGTGGACACATCGAAAGAAATATCTACTGTGAGTAACTTGGTTGAGCAACCTCCGCCACTTGAGCGGGCTAACAGCATTGAGACTGATGCAAGCGCGTTCAGACTCAACTCAATCTTTGCCGGTTCGTGGCGGAGAACCTGGCTTTGTTCGAATACAAGACGCAAGAAGAGGTCTTGCATGTCATATACCACTGCTATCGAATTTTGTCGGTTACAGGCGAAGGAATCGTCCGCGAGATCGAACGTAGAGATGACCCGGAGAACGCTGGTACGGGCCACCGAAGAATGATGCAAAAACTGCGGAGGCCTCTAACCGCCCCCTGTCTTCTGAACAGCGCCGCTCATAGCACTGACCGTCCTAGCACCGTCATCAATATGCATGTCTCTCCTGCTCGTTTTGAAGACGTACCTTCAGGCTGCGTACAGTCTCTCTTCCACGTAACATCAATCTTGGTTCGCCTAGGCACTACTCATATATATGCTGATGCAACCTTCTCCGTTCCAAAGCCGTGTGACAGGATTCAAGCCGAATGAAGGCGCCAGGTCCACTGAAAAGGGAGCGTCAAAGAACTCGAGCGTTCCCTCCATCATAGGGTGGGAACGAATTCCGTTTGCAATGGAACCTCCAGCTGATGACGAGGCTCGTATCCTGCAGTGTCAGCAGGTATGTAAAATGAGAACACCTCCCTCAGATCTGCCCGTGTATCTAAATCTCTTTTCTCGTTAGTACAGGAAGTTGATGCACGATGACTATGTCAGCGGAACGGATCACGACGAGCCAGAGCTAGAATCTCCCGCCGAGGACGTCGGCGAGGACGCGAACCATCCCAATCCCGACTCGGCCTTCCCGGACGTTGTCGATGTAGACACCGTCGACGAATCATCCGTCCCTCCACCGCCTCGCGCTGCGGCGCCCAAACCGCCGAAGAGGAGACCGTCGACGGCCGCAAAGAAACGAAAGCAGAGCACAACAGGGTCCAGCGCGCACCAGACGAGCGAACCTCCAGCGCCCGACCGCAAGAAGCGAAAGAAGAGCGTCGTGGCAAGGGCTGTAGCCTCCGGCAGCGAAGACAACGATGACTCCAGCGACCTTGACTGGAGATAGAGACGAGAGAGGACCGTTACCTTTTTCATGTGGACGAGCCGGACCCATCCGATGATACATTTTTTTTTTCTCTCTTTGGCTTGTACCTCGGTTCATGTACACACTTTTCTTTCATCTCTTATCGAGGGACCTTTCCTTGATACAACGCAATCATCAAATAACGAAGGCAACAAAGCGCACGAGAACATTCAAGCAAGGAAGGACAAAGTGTTGTATTTACAGGGTATGGGAAACAAGCGAAGGACACAGCGGAAGACCACCACAAGTCCGTCACCGAAAAGCGTGAGGGATCGGACGGAACCATGGGATGCAAGCGATTCCAGGCCTGTGGGGAATGAATGGAGGAGAATCATCATGTACAAAGTGGGAGAGATCGGTCAGTCTGTCGAGAAGATGATCATGCATCTCATGCAGCGGAAGCACCGCCGTTGGAAAAGGCAGCGATCGAGTCGTTCCCGTTGGTGGCTTCCACCGTCGCGAGGGTGGGAGCAGCGGAGGGAGCGGCGACGCTGGGACCCGGTGCGAGGACGACGTTGACGTTGAGCTGACTGGCGGGTATCTGATCGTCGCCTCCGGTCTGGGCGACGGGGACGACCACGTTGAGGTTGACGACGGTGCCATTGGACGCCACGGCCACGGTGGGAGCCGAGGATGCAGACTGGGCCGTGGTGTCGGGAGCGACGACGGTCTCGGTGGGTGTCGAGGCGACGGCAGGAGTCTCGCTGGAGGCTGCCGCGACCGTGGGAGTCGGGGAGACGGACTCGGTACCGACGCTGGCGATCTGGCTTGCGGTCGCGGTTTCGGCAGATGTCGAAGGGCTTGCAGCTGCCGACGATGCTGCGGCGGAACCCGACACCTCGCGAAGTCCGATGGAGATGCCGCCGATTCCGAGACCGATCGGTGGAATGGAGATAAGTGGTGTACCGGGTGGAATGACGATGACCTGAGATGGAGTGGCTGGATGGATTTGAAAGAGCATCAGTTTAGTATGTCTGGCACAGCCTGATGACGCGGCAAACAGAGATGGTGAAGGAACTCACGCAGGAAGCGGTTGACTGGTCCGATGGTTTGAGTGGAAGCCCGCGGCGTGGGAAGAGGGGACGGGGTAGAGCAAGGAACTGGCGCAGCGCAGATCAAGGAAGCAAGGAACATGCAAGCGAAAGCGCGTGCCAGGACGGCGGAGGAAACGAGCGGTGTGTGCATGGTTCTGATGGCTATGTGTAGACGGGTTCGAGTCTCGCTATGCTGGGTTGGGAGGGAGCAAGTATGAGCAGAGGGAATGGAGGGAATGGAGGGGGAGGAGACAAGACGGGTATGTGATAGTATTATATATGTTTATGAGGCGGTGAGAGGAAAACAGAAAGAGAGAGAGAGAGAGAGAGAGAGACACAGACAAACAAGCAACGAGACAAACAAGAGCCGAGAGGAAACACAAACACACAAGAGAGAGAGAGAGAGAGCCAAGCAGGAAAGGGCGGGAGGCATGGGGAAACGAGGGTGGCGCGGCATACACCATCTTGGAGAAGGAATGGAAGGGCCATGGATTGATACCTTCTTTCCTCGGCCGCAGCAAGAGAACGTTGGGGGGAAGGAAAGAAGCCCATGTATACTGTATCACTGTTATCTGCTGCGGCCATAGAAGGATCAGAAGGAATCGAGCGCGTCTCGCGTCTCGCGTCCCGCGCTCATGCTCGCGTCTGGTCTCGCGTTTGTGGCTGTGCCCAACATTTCCCATTTCGCCTGGGGGTGAGTCACTCTGCGACCACAGCCATCGTACTTGGCACGACCCTTGATTTATGAATAAAGATATACGATTACTAACTCGGCTTCATCATCACCATCATATCAATCTGCTACCTCAAAGAAAATCCCCACACCACTTCTTCCGGATTACAGCCATAATGCAGGGAACTGGATTTCGCTCGAGTTCTGGCAGCGGGTTTTCCAGCCATACTATCAGGGGTATCAACCGTTCCTCTGGCCATGCGCCGAACCCCTTCATATTCCCTGCCTATCCTAAGCCGTCAACCCCGGAGAGCTTGGAGAGTTGAAGACAAAGTTTTCTGCATTTGAGTGTTCTGCAAAGTTTTCTTTATTTCGATATGCTCACTGGCTGTCCTGTTTCTTTGGGGGCATTTTCAACCGCTGTTTTTCGCCGTTCTTGTTTTGATAGAAGCGATGCGCGCAGTGCGTTCGCTCAAAGAAGGCACAAAACCAGAGGAGCCCGAGGTCGGAATCGATAGCCCACTTCCGCGCAGGCCTGTCGAAGATGCCGCTTCCTCAAATTCACCCAATGCTCTCGATCCAGCGGGAGCTTTTGGTAGGCTGGTTGATCAGTTGAAACTGCCGCAGACACTGTTTTCAGAGTTTGTGTTTAATAGTTGCAAACGAGATGCGAGGGATCGAGCAAAAGAATCGCGTTGATCAAGCAGCGCGTCCAAGCCCATGAGGTTCAGTCATGCCAGATCGTGCTTTCCTTGATTCTGAAAGCTGATCCTATCCAGCAGATCGCACGCGTAAATGACAGAAATGGCAAACACTCCTCAGTAAGCTAGAAGTAAATCGGCACATTTGGTAATGCAAATATTCTAGCTACTGGTTTGGCACATCTCTGTAATTGTTGCATGTTACTCATCAGAGGAGGACGGCCCCGTCAATTCCAATCAAAGAAGCGATTGTCATCAAAGAGCTTTCCTGCTCCTGTCCACGAATTTGGGTGCTTCGCAAGTTCATTTTGCAAGGTAACTAAACGCTCCGACCGGATAGCTCCCTTCCGGCCAACCTTTCTGAACCATTCGATGCAAGAGGACGGCAAGTGATGAGCTCCGCAAACTAAGGGACTGTGACAATAGCTGTCCTCAAGACGACCGCAGAGACACAGTCCTCACTAGCGTTCTGTACTCATCGGGATTATTTAATCAAAAAGGGGTCGCTGCCCTGCACTCTTCCTCCGACAGCTGTTTTCGGACAAGAATTCAGAATAATCCAGGTTGCTCACCCTTGTCACATCTACTTGCATGATAACCCTTGTCATCCAGAAAGTCCACTCGTCGAGCGTCCCTAGCCGGCGGGTCAGCAGCGAGGAGGGAGCGCGAAGCCATCTCTCACGGGTCGGATGGAACCACCGTCGCAGAGGTCCCGTCCGACACTCCGGCGGCCGACGTCGTTGCTAACGCTGGCACTGGCGCGGGTGTTGGTGATGCAGTTGGTGATGGTGTAGGGGAACAGGGTCCTGCTGCTGCGACGGATGCGAAAGGGAAGGATCGGAAACGTCTCGGATAGATCCGCCTACAACAGGGATCGTTTCCACGCCGTTGGATGGACGGGCATCTTCCACGTCAAATCCATTGTCCTTGTCGCCTGCAACACCCGCGGGGGACAGCGGGTCAGCGATGACAGGGGACATTCTGGATAGTGGGCTGAAGTTCGAAAGCCAGGGCAGTCCGGTTGGTGCGAGTTCGGCGACGACGATGACACCGGAAGGAGCCGTCGATCCCGCGCAGTCACCTCCAGTGCCCGTGACGGACGAGGACAGGTTTCTGGCAACCAAAGAGCTTCCAGGATCCGAGGACAAGTCCCACCATGATAGTCTCTATGTTGCGATGGAGCTGGAATACGACGGGA
>JADGJA010000724.1:0-11747 GCA_027596035.1 Thoreauomyces humboldtii | reverse complement strand
GGGAGGGTCGGAGACCAGGTGCTCGACAGTGAAGTGAGGGATTCAGAAGGGGGTGACTACGTGGGAATTTGGATAGCAAAAGAGAGGCGTATCACAACCCGCCTCGTTGCCATTTCCAACAACGAAACCATTGCAAGCATGGACAAGCAAGACAAAAAGCTCGCCGACAACACTCCGGCCAACACCAAGCTGTACCAGCAGATGGTTGGTTCCATCATGCACGGAGTCTGCGTTACAAGAGCGGAGATTGTTTCCAGTCTCGAACTCATCCCGATACTGCGCAAGACCATCTGAGGCTCACCTACGTGCCGCCAAAGGAGTTATTCAATACCTCCTCGGCACCATGGACCATGCACTCGTACATCAACCGGATCTTCTGGACGGACTCGACCTTGACGACCACAATATTCGCATCGCAGCCTATTTGGATGCAAACTGGGCAGAGGACAGGGACACAAGACGTTCCACCACCGGCTACCTCTTCTTCATCAATGGGATGCTAGTTAGCTGGATGTCAAAGCTCCAGGCAAAGGTCTCTCTCTCATCAACGGAGGCCGAGTACAAGTTGGTCGCCGCAGCTGTTCAGCAAGGGTTAGGGTTAGGTCTTTGAGCTTACCGGCAAGGATGCCGGACCAGTTACGATCTACGAGGACACCGAGTCCGCCATCGCACTGGCAACCAGTCCAATCCACCACGCACACAGCAAGCACATCGACGTGCGTCACCATTTCGTCAGGGAGAAGGTTGCCGACGGGACCATCATCCTTGAGTACAAGCCTACCGCCGACATGACCGCCGACATCATGACGAAGCCTCTCCCAAGGCCTGCTTTCGAGAAGCACAAGGACACCATGGGTACCTGGCGCCTCGACACAAGCAAGGACATGGAGGCCAATTTCACCAGCAACAACTCTCGCTTGAGGGGACTGGTGAGTGAGACAGGCGAGAACGTACAAGTCCTCACTGCAGGAGGCGCAGTTCTCCACTAGACCTTGTTTAGATAGCTCGCACCTTTCGTCACTCTTTCTTCTTTTGTCTTCTGTCTGTTTCTACTCGGGCAAGCTGCGGTTGTTCCCGGGATGGCATATGGATAGCTGCGCCATACGCAGCCAGTACCAGCCAAGCCAGGGATCCGCCAGCGGCCAAACCGAGACATCTGGGGAGGGACGACTTCCAGGATATAAAGCACCCCGGTCGGCATCCCCCTCCCTCTTTTTCTTTAAGGACTTTCACAATAACACGGCAGAGCTTTCACCGTACTCCCGCTACATCGTAAGGTTATCATCTCCCAGCCTCGTCATCCTTCCGAGTCACCAATCCAGCAGCCAACAGCTGCCAACCAAGGACATTGACCTTCCCTCCTGGAACCCGTCAAGTCGCCGTCACCGCCAAGGCATGGCCCCAGCAGTATCTGAGGCTTCCCAGCAACATCGTTAACAATAATGTCCAACACCCACACTCTCCATCTGGGGACTACAGTTGGTGCGCAAACGACGTTGGCGTCAACAGTCCTTAGCCTTAAGTGCAGCATGGTTGCTTGCATGCTCAGGAATCTTTGTGTCGGGAACGTCCTGGTGAAGAATGAGCGAGCGCGCATTGTATCCTTACATGCAAACTATGTACACGTGCAATTGCTTCTCACCAGCAAGCACTTCTGCTTACCGCGGATCACGTTTCTGTTTGTCTCAGACTTCTGCTCTTGGATGATTGCCGGCAAGCAGTTTCCGCTCAGGCTGGCCTATAGTACAACGTTCAATAGCTGCCAGGGCTTGACGCTGGACCGCATTGTATTGGACACAGCTCTCTCGCGAGTACGTATGCGGGATCACGTTCTTTTATTGTGGCTCACTGAAGAGCGGCCCACCTCGAACGTCGTTTTTACGGAACTTTTGAACTGATGTACTCGAACTTGGCTGACCCGAAAATCGACTCTGAAGCTTCAGTGCACCCTGAAATTCAGCGGACCCTGAATGATTTCCAGTTTTCTTGCTCAACCTCCCTGAATTTCAGTGTACCTGAATTCCGTTAGCTTCGCTGTGGGGAGGGCGGCCACGCCGCCCGTCGCCTTAGTACTAATCTAAGCTGCAATCGGGACTATTCTGGTACGTGGCGAGTCCACCAGAAGTTCTTCTTCTTGCGCATATTTGCACTGTCTTTGGCAGGCCCGCTCCTGACGGGCGCGGCACGTGACGACACGTGTACGTCCCGACGTTGGCCCCTACTGCCATGACCAGCAAACAGAGCGCCGAGGCTCGTTGTGCTGCCGTTCCGACCGAGGTACTCTAGCGGAAACGGTAGACCTGGAGGGTCCTCGACTGGCAACGATAACGAGCTACCTGTCCGACGAAGTAAGGTACGGAGCGTTTCATTGACCACTTCAGTTTCGTTCTGAGGGTTGCCGCTTTCAAAGTTCGGGAAAGTATCCGGGAAGCTTGGCAACGAAGTGCGCTGAGAGTAACCCAAAAGTGGATTTTCCAGGGCTCGAAGATGATCCTCGAGCACGCGCGCGCATGCTGAATTTCCCTTTCTTTCGGCCTCCATGCGTTCAAGCCGACTTTCTAGCTCCTGTGCTTTGCGGCGACTTGCGGTCAACGCGGTCTCCAAGTCGCCGGTGAGCACCACAGGAGCATCATTGGCTTCGTTTCCAGCCATTGTTGCATCAGCAATTACACCGTCTGATGTACTGCTCGCCCCAGGCAAGCGGTCGATGTACGAACTCTTTCTGCGTGTACTGCTAGCCCCGTCTCTTGAAGCCCGTTTAGACATCTGGGCTGACGTAACATCCTTTGGCATAACTTTGCCACTTGCAGTTGCACTGCTTCCGCGAGACTTCAAGCTGCGTTGACCGACTCCTGGGTGACAACTTTCGAGCTTTTCAATCTGCTCCAGCGCAATGTTGAGTTCGCTACGGCACTTCAAGAGCTCGTACTCCTTCCCTGCCATCTCCTCCATATGGCGTTCAACGCGAGCCTCCAAAAGTTTTACCCGGGAACATCCCGAGTCCTTTGAGTCCGTCGATCCAGGCAGCGGGGGGAGCGCTTGGTCCAGCCGTTCGCTGATCTCCCGCTTCAGCGGAATAGATGTGCGGTTCTCGTCGACAGCCTCCCAGGGTTGTCTCTCTACAACGGTCGTGAGCGGAACTGGGTCAGCGACGGAAACGGGTATGTCTGTAACATGTGATGGCTTTTGGGGTTCGTCCGGAACTCTCCTCCTGAGCGTGTTTGCTTTTTGCGGTGCGGCGGCGAGCGGACAGGCCTCTTCTCTGCTGCGACATGATTTGATTGGAGAAACTGTAACAATCGTCGCATCGCATCGTTTGTCTGCAACCGCTGGACGGCCCTCCATCGCAAACGATTCCACAGCAAGTCCCGGTAAGCTCACACTTGTGGTTGGCGTCTGCGTCATTTGCTCGGATGCCGACGATTCTTTCGGCTGGCTACCGTAGTGACGGATCTGCTCGACCGCCTTCTCGGCAGCCAGTTGCCGATCCAAGGCGTAAGCGCGTCCAGCAGTCTCAAGTTCCGAAGTGCGGATCAGAGCCGCCGCCAGCTGCGGTTTCAGTTCTTCTAGCGTCTTCTGCGATCGTGCCAGGTCTATGCCGAGGTCCTCTTTCCCCTTGACGGCGGCACTGAGCTCCGCCTGCAAGCCTGAAACGTTGGTTTCAAGGACGTTGCACTTCTCATGAGCAACTGCGAGCTCTTGGGTGAGGGGGCAAACCTTCTCGTCGTGCAAGGGCACACACTCGATCCGTATGCGCAGTTCTTGCACCTGCTGAAGCAGATCTGCCTTTTCTCTATCGGCTGCTTCCAGAAGTTTCTGAAGCCGGATATTCTCCGTTTGAGAGGAAAGCAAAGAGCATTGTTGCTCTTGGAAACGTTTGTCCAAAGCAGCTTGGGCAGCTTGAGCGGTGGGAGCTTGCACAGCTTCCTTTAGGAGGCTGGCTTCGGGGGTCTTTTTGTCAGTGGCAACGCGCCTTGAAAGGTCGAGGACTTTGAGCTCGCATTCACGGTGCGCGGCCTTGGTCACATTGAGATTGGCGGCCAGCACATTATGCTCTTCTGCAAGTGTCTGGACGCGCCGTCGGTGATTTACCGTAGCATCATCAAGATTACGCCGCCCCGTGGCCTCCGCGACGATAGCAGCGGCACGTTCCTCGTCCAATGCACGTTGAAGAGCAGAGGCGATTTTCAGGTGGTTCACACGTCCCTGTTCCGCTTCCTCGTCCGCATTGATCGCTTTCGCCCGGACACAAGAGAGCTCCGCTTCGAGGGCATCAGCTCGAGCGATTATTTCGGTGATCCTGGCGCCCGCAGCTCCCATCGAGAGAGAATGACTTTCAAGCTGCTCTGAAGCTGCTTGCTCCTGAAGTTTAAAGGCGGCAGAAAGTTTTGTGAGTTGAGCGCGGAGCGCCTTTGCCTCGACGTTTGTCGCCTGTTCCATTGTGGAGGGCTGGATAGGCTCTACGCCGGAGTTTTGTGGATGCTCTTGAAGCGTTACTTTCGGTTTGCAAGCAGCCTCGTCTGATATCCGATCCGTAGCCTGCTCGTCGCGTAGCGTATCGAACGGCACGGCTTTCATACGCGATGTCGCTTGGATCACATCGATAGAAGCGGCCAAAGGTCTCCTGCGCGATGAGGGAGACACGGGCGGTGTCGCAAGAAATTTTACTGGTCGAAGCAGCTCTTCCGATCGGGGCCGAAAGCGATTGCGATTAGGGACGGGCAGAAAGCTCGCAGGACTGCTGGGTAACCCATTCATCTCATCTGACGTGTGCGTCGATCGAGAGTCGCCAAGATTTTCGGAATGGCCGGGTTCAGCTTCTTTACACAAATATCCGATCTTGTGGCTCGGTGGGCTGGTGCTCTCCTGATGGAAGCCGTGCATGTGCGGCAAAGCTTGGGAATCTGAGACTCGAAGGTAGGTCAGTTCACGTAGCCCCAATCAACGACGAAAGATCTCGGCACGCTACCCGTAGCGTTCGCGGTGGCCAGCAAGGAGCGCAGTCTTGCCAGTTCGGCTTGCAACGCAGCAAGGTCGGCGCCAGGGACTGGAGAAACATTTCGCAAAGAGGTGTTGCAGATGCGGCGACCCCTGCTTGCCCAGCCGAGGGTGTTGAGCGTTTCGCCAAGATCGTCAGCGCCTGTTCCGATGCACGCAATCATGGCGGTCCGGCTGCAATAGGAAAGAACGGCGGTGAGGGTCAGCTTGACATCACGACGGGAGCAGATCTTTCAAACCACAAACCTGTTTCCGCCGAGGGATTCCTGAGGCACGCGCATTCAAGTCAGTGATCCCACAGAACCGGGCCTTGGGAGATGCGAATCGAACATGCGCAACCAACTCACCTGGAGAACCCGAGTCAACTTAGAATCCCGGTAGGGAACGTGTCCGTTGAGATGTGGAGCCGGAAACTCGCCGCACAAAGCGCCGATGACGTTTCCCAAAGCCAGTAAGCCCTGATTGATGAAGATGCCTTCCCGTTTGCGATCTCCTTCGGCGTTCGTCCGCTTGAGTCTCTCTGAACCTGCAAGATCGACAAAGCAGAACCTGGAGGTGGTAGCAGTCTGTACCAGCTGCAGCGAGAAGATGACGTGCGATCGCGACGACTCTTTGTTCGAATGGGTGGCATGGGTCTGCCGCCGCTCGAGTCCCGTGGACAGCATCTTCAGGGCATCGGTCGCGTCGACGGCTCGACGCTCCGTCGCACCGCACCACACGATGGCACCGGAAGGATCCTCCCTCAGGGTCACGGGACGCGGTGGGAGAGCGAACAGGTCCAGGACGTCCTCGTTGTAGATCTCGATGAGGGACACGCTGACCTTGCGCGGGGAGGCCGACTCGTTGTCGGAGCCTTCCAGGTGACGAAACACGTCGCGCACGGCGCGGGGGATGATGCCGGTTCGATCGGGAACGACGGGACCGGCGGCGCCCATGGTGTAGGTCTTTCCGGAGTTGGTCTGACCGTAAGCCAGGATGCACGCGTTGTAGCCGTGGAGGAAGCCCTGGACCAGAGGCTGGGCGACGGTGGTGTAGACGAGGTCCTGGGAAGCCTGGTCGTCGAAGACTCGGTCCAACTTGAACTGCTTGCGATCATCCACGACGACCGAGTCCTGGGGATCTGTGGGCAGCAGGTGGACGACCTTGCGCTGTGGCCGAGCGTGGATCGGGATGGGTCGCATACGCAAAAAGACCTTTACGGGAGATGCATGGAGTGGATTGGGAGGGAGTGCCGATGGGACGAAGGAGGGAGAGGATGAGAGCCTGCGATGCGATGATGGCACCGAGGGTGAAGGGGAAGGAGACGAGGAGGAGGAAGACAAAGAAGAAGAAGTTGAGGAGAAGGCGGGCAGACCGCTCCTCGATGGTGACGGTGAGGGTGACGGTGGTGGTGGGGCAGACACGCGCAGCGAAGAGGTTGCCGCTGCAGCACGTTCGATGCTCATCGGTGTAAGAGGCGGGCCCTGAGACGATTGGGAGGAGGAGGAGGAGGAGGAGGAGGAGGAGGAAGGAAGAGCTGTGTGGTATCAGCTGCAAGTTTGACGCATGGTATGCGCTGGCTGGGATGGAGGAAGGGAAGCGGGAGGGAGGAACCGTGTGTCACCAGATGACTCACCTTTCATTAGGGTTCTTCCGACCCGCCCAGCGTAACCCTAACTCCCTCCCTCTCTCCCCTGTGCGCGCTCAGTCGAACCGTACAAGGTTGCCGAGATACAAGTAGGCCTGTATATGCATACTCCCCCCTTGCATGCAAGAAAGAAAGGGATCACCCCCTCATCTCAGCATAGCAACTGATAGAAAGGAAGGAGAGAAGAGAAAGCCTTTCCGCAGGTACGTACGATCATCTCCCGCTTCCCAAGTCGGTCAGGTTGTCCCGTGGTTCTGTCCCTGCGTCTCTCCTCCGGGGTGCTAACTCCCCTCGCTACCACTTCTTCGTGGGTGCAGGGACCTGCCACCACCACCACCACCAATGGGTACCATCAATATCCTCGACGACATCCTCGGCGACGAAGACGATGAGCTGGACTTTGACACGGCTGACTACAGGGCAACCTCGGACGATCCCTCGCCGCCACCCGCTCCCGCTTCGATCCCTGCATCGACCTCCCCCCTACGTTCAGACCATCCTTCTTCAACCACTGCTTCTCTGAAAGCGTAACGTTCTTCTCTTTCCACGCCTTCCACCCTCCTTGCGACAGACGAAAATATACCAGTTCGTACTTACCGTGCCGGTCTTCTTCTCTTACCCCCCCACACAGACCCGGCACGCAGAAAGTCGCAGAAAGAACCGTCACGAGCCCTCTACGAGAGTCTGCACAGGATGTCCAAAACGATGATCGGCGTGCCGAACCGCAGACCAGCTCGGTTGGGAAACGTGATGCTCGGGCGGATGCAACCCGCGTCTCCGAACAAGAGGCCGCTCCTGCGCAGGAACGGTCACGAACGTCACTCGACCGACCCGCTGGTCGATTGCTTCGTGGAGACTCCTTTCGTCCGGACAACTCGGATGCAGCGAGACGCGAGCGTGATCGTGAACGTGAAAGGATGAGGGATCGGGATCGGGAGCAGGACAGGGATCGAGCAGTCGGTCGAGGACCCGATCGTGGCGTGGGCAGAGCTTCTGATCTCGATCGCAGGAGATCAGCTCCTCGGTCGGAGCGACCGCAACATGATAGATGGGTCGCGGAACGCCCTCGCTCTCCGAGAAATACGTCACCCAACCGGTTGCAAGAAGCGCCGTCTCGCGCTGAGCATGAGCGCCGTGCAATCAGCGTTTTGGAATCGGTTTCACGCTCTGAAGATCGTCGCAGGACTGGCCCCGAGCCAATGCCTGTTGCCGATGTCAAGGCGGACACTCACACTGTCCGACCTGCATCCGAGAGGCCGACAGGTGGGACTTGTCGGTGCAGCTTTCGCAACCTCGCCAGCTGTCGCTCAATGTCGATTCTTCAGTTCGCTTAGAACCAACGATCTCTTCTGGGAACCGTGATGTTCGTTCAGAACGTCGTTTCGAAAGGCGTACCGATGCTCCCCATCGTACCAGACTTGACGAAAATCGTAGGAATCGGTCTTCGCGCTCTCGTTCACCTCTCAGATCAGATTCGACCGATCTGCGTGGCAATTTGCGCTCGGAAAAACTACGGGACGAAGACAGGAGACTGGCGGATGTGGAGCAGGAACCGCGCGAAACCACTAGTGGACGGGACGTCAAGGAGGAAGCTTTCAGCCGTCACAGTGAACGAAATCGACCGGGGCAGAAAGCTGAGGTTGACTTGCCCTCCTCGCGGGTTGTCCCAGGTTTGGTGTCGGCGTCATCTGTCTCTGCAACTCGCGTCGCCCCACATACGCTCAACGACGACAAGCGACCAAGGGAATCTATGCGTCATGACGATTTTAATACAAGCAAACAGAGAGTTTCGGAGGTCTCACAGGAAAAAAGCCTTCGTAGCGGCGACTTGACCACAAAGGTACATACCTCATTTCCAAAGCCCAAAGTCGCTTTGAACGACATCCGGGCGGCCCGTATTGCATTGCAACCGCTCTGTTGAGCTCCGTTTCGCCGGGTCAGCCTCCTTCATGCTATTGGCCGCTATTATGCCCTGTGATCTCGCTAGAGGCACGTTGGCTTAGCTTTTCGTAGCGAATCTTGTCAACGTCGGTGCGGGGCCACGCAGGCTCGCATCGCTCGTTAATCTGGCGGGGCAATGCGGGCTGCCGAACACGTTACACTGGGACTCTATGGCATGCAATTTTACCTGTACATCTCCTCACGACGCGGTGTCCTTCTTCATCTAAAGGACTTGCCTAAACGCCCCGACGTCGCCATCGCACCCGTTCACTCTGCTGCCCAGCCTGTTAACAATCCGATGCATCCGGATCGTCTCAAAGCACTTGGTCTCCTAACAGATCCGTTGCCGACTGCAAAGACCACTCCCGTGACAGTGAGGACGGCTCCGCTTTCACAGTCCGCTCCCCCTGCAGACCAAGCGGAGCAACCCAAAACCAGCGGGATCGTAAACCGACTTGGACCCCGCGTCGGCGCTTCCGAACCACCCGTTGGGCTCGAGTTGAAGAGAAAGCGTGAGGAGCTCGAGGGCGATCGGCTAGGACGCCAAAACAGTCAGCGATTGCGCACGGATGCTGCTCCTCGTGTTTCGCCAGGAAATAGTGCGTTAGACCGGTGAAATGTCTACGGGAGCCTGCGGACAAATGCTTATTCCAGACTTTTTCTTCAGCCAACCCGGAAAGGTTTCGCAACGACATCCCGCGTTTTTTTATTGTAATGCCCTTTGTTGAGCTTTATGAGCGAAGCGAACTTCTGGTGAGATTCCCGAGCGTCAATGGAAGCACCCATTCCGCAATTTACTGAGCTTGTTTTTAGAACTGCTACGGTACCAAGGACGATCTTAAGCATCGACTATCTGAAGCTTATAAGGTTCGGCGTTTGCTTTTCCCTCGCGGCAAACTAATCTGAGCTTTGCGCTTAACTATCTCTTTTCCTTTCGTAGTCAGCGCCAGATGTTTACCTGCTCTTCTGCGTCAAAAGCACTCATAGTTGTCAAGGTTAATTTTGCGCCATGCGCAGCTCTGTTGTTGCTTGTAAACTAACCTTTCTTCATGGAGCAGGCTATGTCCGTTTGCAAAGTGACGCTGGCGAATACGATGGCAAGTTTACCAAAGGTCACCCCGATGCCTTCATCGTCAAATGGGAGAAACGGTGAGCAAAAGATTTCCGCATGTGCTTTCCCTTTCAAGCCGTTCTGAGCAGAAACTTTATCTTAATAGCTGCGAGATCTCGAGGGAAGATATCGAGCGTAAGGCGTCACTGCAGGAACGCATAAAAATCCCAGAATTTAGAGATGGAGAGGTATCAATTCTTTCAGGCGTCGCCAAGCCTTGCGGATCGAGCTGACTGCATGATATGTTATTAGGAACTTACTTCTAGAACTGGCAAAGCTCTCCTGGAAATCCTCAATTCAGCGCCAGACCGAGAATCGACTGAGTTCACGTCGACAAGGAGCCGACGGCATCTGGAGGGCCGATACAGGTAACGAAAGCAAGCAGCAAAGGCAGACACTCGTTCGACCTATTTCTAACTCATCATTCAGAGCCGTCGCCAGCCCGCCTAGCTACAGCCCGGCGAGTCCCCAAATTCCTGTCATTGCGCCGCCGCCCGTCGCAATCGCACCGCCGGTTCGAAGCAATAATGTCCGTGGAGATCCCGATCGCCGCCCAAGTGCACCTGTGCCATCCGCTGCACCCGTGGCGGTCCCACAAGGGCGACCACCTCCCATCCATCCATCCCGACTCGCTCTCGTGGATCCTTCCTCGACGAAGGTTGAACTAGAAGCGAACACGGACAAGGCGAGATTTCCTCCATCCAATACTTCCGAGGCGTCTCTACGTCGACCAAATTTACAACGTGATTCGCGGCCACAGCAGATCTTGGACGGCCGACACCATGAGCGGGCGAAGCTACTTGAACGGAGCGAGGTTTCCGACGTTAATCTAAAGCGACCTTACGAACAACGTACCGTCGAACCGGCCCTCCGACGACAGCCCATGCCTGGTCCTGAAAGCCGGGTTGGCAACCGCGAAGGACGACCACAGCTGTATCCGGAACCCAGAATTCCCTCTTTCAATCCCCCTCCGAATCCCGCTTGGGAACGTCCGGCACCTGCGGCACTTCCACAACACCACGATTTGTTCCCCTTAGCGCGCGAGCAAAGGTTCAGGGACGAGCATGTCGGTCTTGGCCCATCGGAATACGGGGGAAGCATTGTCGGAGCCGCGGCAGAGGCCCGCCGTCGTCAGCAAAGCATGGACTACCCTGATGGCGCACTGTCCCAACGGGGTCACCCCCGCCAGGTTGGGGTTCCCGAGACCACGAGCCGAGGAGGGCCGCCACCCCCTCCCTTTCGTGCCACCGGTTTGCCACTCCAGAGTGGTCCCTCAATTCGGGAACCCTTTCACAGAGACTTAGGTCATCCGAACACACATTCAGAACGTGCACCCCCGTCACCTCCCCGACATCAGATGTTGCACGGTCGCAGTCCGGATGTCATATTGGAGAGCGCCCGACCGCAGAGAGGTCCTCTCCCAACCTCCCCTTCACGCCAGCATCATGAAGGGCGGCCGCACGACCTTCGAGAAGCCAACGGTCCTCCCAGACGTGAGTCTATGCGCTCTACAGGGCCGGAAATGCCTCATCCATCTCCACCTCCCAGGACTAGGTAGGTGTGGTCGCGAACCGCGTATTAGGTCACTCAACGACTGATGCGAAGTCCATCTTTTTTTTGCAGCGGGATTCGACGGGGCCAGTCAGACCCTCAAAGCGGTCACCGTGGGGAACATCGCATGGAACCTTATGCACGTCCGGTAAGCATCCCAACAGAAACTTGGCACCTTAAATGCATCTCCACTGACCGCAGAGTCCTGATCGTTCCATAGCAGCGTCTCGAACGTGGCTCGAGCTACAGCGCGGGTCCCCCTCCTTCCTCGATGCCGTTGAACAACGGTCGCAATTCCATCGGAAACAACCACAACGGGCACGATCCTCGAAACTCGAACCCGAACACCATCAACGAGTTCATAGCCCGTCCGTACATTGACCACCCCGTGAGTTTCCTCGCCCGTTTTCAGCGGTGACCTGCAAAAGACGACATGAAACATACTCATGCACGCTTCTCGCTTTTCCCTCCTTTCAGCCACCAGGACAGCGTCTTTCCCCTAGCCTTCCTCCCCCACCC